>OY735245.1:28131065-28215724 GCA_963457695.1 Neria commutata
AACAACACAACGGAAGAACCAACAAGCCACCAAACGAAAACACCTTCAGGCTTTAATTTTTACTACTAGGAGTATTTATGCGGGTGCGTTCCTACCTCCCCACGTGCAGACGACACTGCCGCCGCAAGACGCCAGTGGGTGGTGGGGTAGAAGAGGGAACATACGTTGGAGCTGAGGCTAAAAGCAGACGCTACAGGGATAATCGTTAAATTGTGTCATTTTGCAAAATTTATGCAATTAGAAATTAATATTATGCAATTTGAGTGAGTGTGTGTGTGTGTGTGTGTGTGTGTCATAAAAATGTTGGAAATCCTTGTTAAAGCGTATGACAACTCTGCATCCCCCGCTTCGCTGCCACCCCTCACACTCTTCTTTCAGCATTGCATGGAGTTATAAAAAATGCCTGGATGAATATCCTTTTTATGCGCATTTGCAGCGTAATAAGGATGCGTGCGAACTGCTAACGGCGCTTTTATGTGGCAATGCCACTTTTACGATTCGCTTTGTTTTGTGTTGTGCGACTGACAACAAAGGCATCAGCAACATAAGTAAAGAAGAAGCAGATCAAATCCCCTTCCAGAAATTCATTGAAAGTGCAGTTCGTAAATTATTTTGACGTTTTTAGTGTTGCTGCTACTTTGTTTGTGCGGGCTGTGCGCGGGCGGGGAGCGGCGATATTATTAAAATTAATAACCTGCGCCGACTGCAGCGCACCATCCGTTGTCCACTTATAAATACATAATAATTTTTTTGATTGCGTCTGTTCAGTTTTAATGTCCGCGCCAAGCAACCAGAACAAATCGCTCGCGTTTGCTTGCGCTATAATCATTAATTTGGACGCTGAATGCCGCTGATAAGAGCAACAAATATTTCTTGTGAATGCTTGTTAAAAGTACTGAACTTTGAAGAAATGCCACATGATATCTTGATACCATTTAAATTTCTATGATTTTATCATTTATTCAATAAAATGCCATTTGAGTCATTAAAATGATTTATTGCATACGTGCTTGCGGTTAGTTGCATTTACGTGAGAAGCTTCCTTTCTGATAGGAGCGGGTGTATTGCACCCGTTTGCCGTAATGCAACTGCCAGAGATGTAGTGCAGAAATTTTATTCAGGGGTATTGATTAGTTCGAACTTTTCTATTGGCAGTGCTGCAGAGAAACCGATTCTTAATGCTAAATAAATAGTGATACATTAATGCAAACGAAAACAAGGCTGAGAGAAGTAGAAGAAGTCTTTATCAGTTTCTTGCCAGTAAATTGTAATATTTGGCAAAAATTATTATGTATAAAATATTACTTATTAGTATTATTTCACATACCTATATCAGCGAATTTGCATTTAGAAAATAAACATATACATATGTACATATATATGTTCTCTTTGGAATATTGCAAAAACCCAGAAACCGAGAATAACAATTATTGTTTCCTTTGGCATCACTTTTTTAACAATTATGTCCCCAACAAGATTTTTTTTTATCAGCGATACAAATATTGAATGAACAATAAATTCTGTTTGTCTTCAATAAAATTTTTTAATACATTTCTAGGTATATACTACATGTACATATGTATATGTCCTACACACTAAGTAATATTAGTGAAATTTTACGATGAAAGAGAGGCAATAGGTAGGTAGGTAGGTTAAGTGGTCTTCTCAAGGACATCAGAGGCAATACTTACTCAATTATAGAGACAGACCTTTTAATAGCTATCGGCAACCAAATTACTTTGTCCGCTAAAAGTAGTTATATAGCACCAAAAAAGGATTTCTCACTCAATAATAAAAAGTTAGGTTAGCTATCTACACAAAACAATAAAAAACGAATCTTCTGCTACATAATATTGTTTTACAATACTCATAATCTACCCTACAAAACACTTATAACTCGTCTTTGGGTGACTGGTTTTTTAACCGATCCATTTTTTTGGGAACCCTTCAACCACTGAACCTAACCACTCCCACTCTTACTTTACTTTTTATAAGCTTTATATTAGGTTCAAATCCGGTATGTATGTTTGTATGTATGTCGTCAAATCTAGTAATAAATTTTTCACCCACTTCCCGACTACTTAGAGATCTGAAACTTTGCATACATGGCTAAACTAGAGCCCAATACATGAATCAATAAATTTTATGGGCGTAGGATAAGGGGCGTGGCATTTTTTTATAAACTCCAGATTTGTGTATAACTTTAGAACTACACATCACACATCAATGAAACTCGGTAGGAACTTACTACATATCCATATCCCTCTACTGAGAAAATAAGGGGCACTGGATAAGGGGGCGTGGCACCCCCATACAAAAAAAATTTTTGATCTCGATTAGCTTTGGAGCTAAAGGTCGTGCAGCATTGAAATTTCGTATGCAGTCGCCTCTTGGATGTGTCGTCCCACTGGTAAAATTTTATGGGCGTAGGATAAGGGGGCGTGGCACCCCCCATACAAACAAAATTTTTGATCTCGATTAGCTTTGGAGCTAAAGGTCGTGCAGCATTGAAATTTCGTATGCAGTCGCCTCTTGGATGTGTCGTCCCACTGGTAAAATTTTATGGGCGTAGGATAAGGGGGCCTGGCACCCCTTACAAACAAAATTTTTGATCTCGATTAGCTTTGGAACTAAAGATCGTGCAGCATTGAAATTTCGTATGCAGTCGCCTCTTGGATGTGTCGTCCAACTGGTAAAATTTTATGGGCGTAGGATAAGGGGGCGTGGCACCCCCCATACAAACAAAATTTTTGATCTCGATTAGCTTTGGAACTAAACGTCGTGCAGCATTGAAATTTCGTATGCAGTCGCCTCTTGGATGTGTCGTCCCACTGGTAAAATTTTATGGGCGTAGGACAAGGGGCGTGGCACTTTTCACGCAACTACACACTTGGGCTTCAGTTTATAATTATAGGTACACCACACATCAATGAAACACGATAGGAACTTACTCGCCGCGCCTTGCAAGCAAAACAACAACAACTCATCGCGCCACAAATATGCCACGAATATTAGGGTCGATCACAGCCGTATTATTTGTTAAATTGAGGATATGACGATAGGAGACACTGTGAATACCCTAAATATTGTGTACTGCTCTACAAGTTTTAAATTCTTTTTGCGAAAAATTTCAGAGCTCTAAAATTGAATTTATGGAAGATTAAAAAGTAGAAAATAAAATTATATAAAAAAAAACTTTTTAAAAATAAGCTTTAATTTGTTTAATGTACTAAAAAGTAGAAAATAAATTGTTTCCAAGTCACCTGTATCTTACTATTAATGAAAGCTTGTGCGCTCAAAATCTATATTCACACATATCTTTCATTACTAGAATCTATTTACAAAAAATAAATTAAATTAAATATTGTATCAATTGGTTCACAAATTTTGAACAAATGAGCGCCCCCAAGCTTTTATTAATAGTAAGATACAGGTGACTTGGAAACAATTTATTTTCTACTTTTTAGTACATTAAACAAATTAAAGCTTATTTTCAAAAAGTTTTTTTTTATATAATTTCATTATTAACTATAAATAGTAGTAAGAACAAATGTGCAGCCCGTTGAACTATTAAAATTTGGATTAAATAAGGCAAGATAACTGTAAAATTAATACAAAGCAGATATTTTGTGTTATAATCCTACTTTACATTAAACAACCTCAATATAAGCAAGTTCCGCCGGATGTTGATCTATTGGAGAAGTGAGAAGAGAACTTGTCCTTATATTAACTTAATGCTCCTCATAGCTACAAACAACCTCTTGCTGGTATCGGTCTATTTCAGCTGCTCTAAACAATCGCGTCCCTTCTTTAATTAGAAGTTCTTAGAATAAACCAGTTTGTAGGGTTCCTCCAAGTGGTGTCTCCATTTGTTGCTTGACAGGAAATTTCAGATTCGTTAAAGGAAATCTTTCGTTGAATTGATAATGTGATATATGTATAGGTACATATATCCATGATTCTTAATTTGTTATCATTTTATGATTTTTATACTTGTATAAGCAATGTTATGTGAATTACTTCCCGGGGTTGAGATGGGATTCTGTTTATTTGCTTTTAAAAAAGTTCCTCATTTTGTTAATATATTTATGATTTATATATTTATTATTTATTCTACGCTGTTTTAGTGAAAGCAATTAGTTATAGCCTGCTATGAATATACTTATGTATATTTGAGCTTAACATAATCAATCTATATATTTTGAAAATTTATTTCTAAACGGCTGCCATTTTTGACGGGTTATGCCATAAGTAATTTTTCCTAAAAACCTGTAGCGTTCCCGACTCACATGTCAGCGGACTCATGTATGCTGATTACTATTTTAATATTTTGGACAATATATAAGGTTCGCAGTCTCCGTCTTTGGAAAAATGTAGCATCTGAATTTGCTCCCAATTCAGATACTCGAATATTTTATATGTGTAGTTTCTTTAACCTTATCCTTCTGCCAGCTGTGTTCAGACTGCGTTTATGCATGCAGCTTGATTTGGAGGAGGTATTCACACACACTCTCGCCACTTATCCCTAACTACATTACATGCAGGTATCTCAAGTGCTGCAACGCAGCACGGCAACAACTTCAGCACTGCACAGCGTTGCACTTCAATTCGTAATCAGCTGCGATTACATGCCGGCAACACCGTCGGGATTCCGGCTTGCGTATGCACTCCATGGCGCTGCACATTGGGAGGAGTTCTCTTTTGTTATAATTACCTGCCGCCCCTCCCGCCGCATCACTCCACCGCTCACTATGGAGTCAGAATAGCGGCACCAATAATTTCGGTAACGTGCTATTTTGCATTTAATCCCTGTGGCAGCTTACGTGCGACGACACAGCGGGAGTAGCTTGTGGGGGCTGTTGGCGGGAGTAGCGGGCCTGGCTGGGGTTTGGCTGGGAGCTAGTGGCTCGACAGCGTCGCACTGGCAAAACGTTTCGAGAGCAAAGGCAAACAAACGAATAGCGACACGAGACAAGCGAACTTTTTGCTTAAGCCCGCCGGTCTCTTATCTTGAAAACTTCTCTACGTGATGTGTCGCTCGACAGAATATGAGCAAAGTTTTCGAAGTCACAGAATTCATTCGCTGCGTTCAATGCCTTTGTTTTCGCTTGAACTCTAAGATATAAAATTTATGGCGGCGGCATTAGAGGGCTCTGCGGCAGCGCCGACTTAATGATAAAAAGATGTTATCAAATGTGTCAAAATTGATAATAGTTTTAAATGATTTAACATACGTAAGTATTTTGAGTGCTTCAAGTTTGTTGCTAATTGAATTTTACTTGAATTTGAAATGATTTAAAGCTGTTGACATTTCCCAAATCATGAGCTCTTAATTCCGGCAAGTCACGACTAGGACAGATAAAAGGCGAACATTTTTGCGAAGGCTGCCGCGACCAACACAGTTCTTAGAAATATCTTCAAAAGTATATATTAGCGTCTCATAAATCATTATATAGACTGAATAATTTATGATCCTAGATTTTCGCATAAAAATTTAGTTGCGGACTAACTTTTTTAACCCTTATACAACCAACTTTGTACCTTGGTATTTTGTGAAAAAAAATAAAAGCTATTATTTAACTAGCACTTTTATAATGTCCCTTTGAGTTCAAGCACATAAGATTCGGAAGAAGCTGCAATACGTCACTTGTGATCTATCATTTGAAAGAGATGTAAATAAAATTCAAGTTCTCACGCTTCGATAGAATCAAACAGCTGAAAGGCTCTTTTTTGATAAAGCTTTTGATGCGTTTTTTGTGATGTGGGGTTTAATGCCGCATAGAAATCACTTTTAATCAGATTTCTTTTTCAGGTACCAAAGTACGCTATCAGTGCGGAGCATTTGAGGGCTATAGTCCAAAAAAGTGCTGCAAAACAAAATAAACTTTAGGAAATTCAGACAATAAATTTCAGAACTCCAGAATGCCATTTTGTTACCTATTTAAGAAGTCGTTCTTTTTCTACTTCTTGAAAAATGTAACTATCTTTAAATAATTTTTCAACCCTTAATAATTTCGGGAACATAATTAAATTCTGTGCACTATACTATACATAATTCTATTCACTACTGGAACACGCTCCCCAAATAACTCAGCTATGCAGCAAAGCGGTTCATAATGTATATTTGATAATAAATGCAATGATTCGCAAAAGGATTATAATTTTCCCTCTCATCCATGAATTTCTCCATCCTAACTCACCGTTTCGTATAATCTTCGAATTATACTCACGAAAATCACACAAAAAATCACAATTAACATTTATTCTGGTTCAGATTTTTGTTGATTTGTATATTTTCCATAGAAGTCTTCTCAAGTTCTCTCATCTGGTATAACGACTCATGATTTTGTAAAATTCAAAAATATTTACTACTTCAGCTTTATGCTATATTGAATATGTACAACGGTACCTCCATAAATCGAATGTGTTCGAAAAAATGTTAATATTTAAAGGTTTTTCAAAACATGTTCATCTTCCATATATGGAAATCTATATATATAAAAATCAAAAAATGTATGTATGTATGTATGTATGTATGTATGTATGTTCGGAGTTGCGTTCCAAACCGCTTGATCGATCATAACGAAATTTGGCACATAGACTATAGATGTTCCAAGGATGGTTATAGGCTATAAAAAATTTTGATACATCAAGAGGGCGTGGCACCGCCCATACAAACCAAATAGTTTACATCGAATAGCTTTGGAACTAAAAGTCGTGTAGCATTGAAATTCCGTATGCAGTCGCCTCTTGGATGTGTCGTCCCACTGGTAAAATTTTATGGGCGTAGGATAAGGGGGCGTGGCACCCCCATACAAACAAAATTTTTGATCTCGATTAGCTTTGGAACTAAAGGCCGTGCAGCATTGAAATTTCGTATGCAGTCGCCTCTTGGATGTGTCGTACCACTGGTAAAATTTTATGGGCGTAGGATAAGGGGGCGTGGCACCCCCCATACAAACCAAATTTTTGATCTCGATTAGCTTTGGAACTAAAGGTCGTGCAGCATTGAAATTTCGTATGCAGTCGCCTCTTGGATGTGTCGTCCCACTGGTAAAATTTTATGGGCGTAGGATAAGGGGGCGTGTCACCCCCCATACAAACAAAATTTTTGATCTCGATTAGCTTTGGAACCAAAGGTCGTGCAGCATTGAAATTTCGTATGCAGTCGCCTCTTAGATGTGTCGTCCAACTGGTAAAATTTTATGGGCGTAGGATAAGGGGCGTGGCACTTTTTTATCAACTCCAGATTTGTGTATAACTTTAGAACTACACATCACACATCAATGAAACTCGGTAGGAACTTACTACATATCCATATCCTTCTACTGAGAAAATAAGGGGGCACTGAATAAGGGGGCGTGGCACCCCCATACAAACAAAATTTTTGATCTCGATTAGCCTTGGAACTAAAGGTCGTGCAGCATTGAAATTTCGTATGCAGTCGCCTCTTGGATGTGTCGTCCCACTGGTAAAATTTTATGGGCGTAGGATAAGGGGCGTGGCACTATTTTATCAACTACAGATTCGTGTATAACTTTAGAACTACACATCACACATCAATGAAACTCGGTAGGAACTTACTACATATCCATATCTTTCTACTGAGAAAATAAGGGGGCACTGAATAAGGGGGCGTGGCACCCCCATACAATCAAAATTTTTGATCTCGATTAGCTTTGGAACTAAAGGCCGTGCAGCATTGAAATTTCGTATGCAGTCGCCTCTTGGATGTGTCGTCCCACTGGTAAAATTTTATGGGCGTAGGATAAGGGGGCGTGGCACCCCCATACAAACAAAATTTTTGATCTCGATTAGCTTTGGAACCAAAGGTCGTGCAGCATTGAAATTTCGTATGCAGTCGCCTCTTGGATGTGTCGTCCCACTGGTAAAATTTTATGGGCGTAGGATAAGGGGGCGTGGCACCCCCATACAAACAAAATTTTTGATCTCGATTAGCTTTGGAACCAAAGGTCGTGCAGCATTGAAATTTCGTATGCAGTCGCCTCTTGGATGTGTCGTCCCACTGGTAAAATTTTATGGGCGTAGGACAGGGGCGTGGCACTTTTCAATCAACTTCACATTTGGGTATTACTTTAGAACTATACATCATACATAAACGAAACTCGGCAAGAACTGACACCATATCCGTATCCTTGAACTGGTAAAATGGGACGGGCATTGGATAAGAGGCGTGGAACCACCCGTACAAACCAAATCATTGATATCGAATAGCTTTGGAACTAAAAGTCGCGCAGTATTGAAGTTCCGTATGCAAGCACCTCTTCACATTACGTACTTTTATAAGAGCGCGGGGTGAAACCCGCGGGTAACAGCTAGTGCAAATATAAAAAAAATTCAAGATATGGAGATTTTAAAAGGGGTTATTTAAATAGCAGTATATCAGATAAAACAAATTTTTAGTAGAGAGGCATATTGAAGTGGAAGTATTAGGCGCTTCATCACAAAAGGGTTTAGATCAACTACAAATACTTTGATGACTTCTAAATCAATCAAATAACTCGAGTTAAAAGCTCTGTCTATTCCGACTAAAAATGTTAGCATACAAATAGTTTGTTGCTTGAATAGAAGGGAATGCGAGATTCAGAGTTTAAGCATCCGACATATCATATGATGACTTGGGTTTTAGAAGATCTGGTGTAAACATTTAGTTTTCATGCATAGGAATTTGCGCTGGTATTTACTTCAAATTGTTTACATTGTTTGCTGGTCAATGGCAAACAGACAGCTATAAATAATTTTCGGGCAGAGTCTTCTGCTCTTCACTCTTTGATCAATATTGACAATCAATTAATTGAGTATCGTTTATTTGGGTATGAAGTCGCTCATAAGCAATGGCCCTACTTTCTCCTCCAAGTCTGCGCTTTCAATTACAAATTAATCCTGCTAAAATGGAATATTAACAAAAGCACTTTCCCTGCATGAGCTCCAGTCACTGCAGGAATTTGGCTTAACCTTATAATCACACAAACACACACACACACACACAAAGGCGCAGAGGAGGAATAGCCAGCAGACAGTATTCAATGTTTGTGGCAAACTGAAACTTCAGTCAATATTCTTGAAGAGTAAACAATTTGCATAATGAAGTTGCATTGTTGTTGTTATTGTTGTTGTTGCTGGCATTCCAACGGTGAGTGCATAAACATGAAACCGCTTTGTTGCACTCTGAGTGCAGCGCAGCGATTGTGTGTGTGTTAATTAGTTTGGGATGATGAGGGATCAAGTGGGTGGACTTGATAACTGAGTGTAGTGATATTATTCTGCAATCGATGAGCCTGCAACATACACACACACACACATAGGGCTGGCAACAACTTGAACTTGGTGCAATGCGAGAGCGGGAAGGCTACATATCTAGGCGCTGCCACATGCTACACGGAACCCGCAACCGCAGCAGAAGGCAATTAATTGAAATTTCAGCCTTCGGCGGTGCACAGTGGCCGAAATCACGATGGTGTGAGAATTTAATTCAATATTTTGTGTCCATTTTTCAATACCTCACAATTATCACAGCTGTGCGCAAAAGTATAAGAATAAGAATTTATATTGACAAATGATTATAATGGTATAAAGAATGTAAAGCTGAAACAGGTTGTTTAACACTGAAAACTTGTATCGTGAATATTTGTGAAGTGCGTGAGCATCATAAATTAAGAAATTGTTGCTCTAAGTTTGATTTTGTAAGAGGTTTATCATTCAAAGCGGACAGCGCTTCAGAATTATAAATTTCTTGCTTTTTGAGCAAGTTTCAACACTAAAAGTCCCTAACCAATATGCAAAATTTGTATCCTGTGAGAAGTCTAGTAACCGACTTCTGGGCTCCTTAAAATTTGGCTTGGCTTTAGCTATCATAAATTTCGAAGGCAATTACAGATCAATGAAATTTCATAAAATATGTAAGTAAAAACGTTATTCATATTCGAATTCGGGTGCTCTTTTTAGTCATGGCATCAAATTTGAAATTTGAATTTATTCTTATCCACTTTTCATAATTTTTTATGTTTACACACGGATTCAGCACAACTTTTTTAATTTTCTTGATAAAAACGAATGCGAAAGGAATCTAGAAACGTATGCGCATTTCATTATAAAATTTGGCAAGTATTTCCGAAAAATATGAAAAATTATAATGGTCTTAATTTGAAAATTGTAATTAAAAAATTTATATTTCTATCCATCTGGATCTATCTGCCTTAATTTTTCGTGTAACAAATAACCACCCTACGCTCGTGATTTGGACCACTGTGCGCTGACTGCTTGTATGCCAGCACTTTAATATGTGTGTGTGTGTGCATGTTCATGTTTGTGTGGGTGCAGCTTCTGTCTGTTGTCTGACAGTTGTCTGAGCAACTCTGTGACTCTTGGTCCTCTCAGTCACAACACACCACACAGAAAATGCCTGCAAGTATTTCAATTCAATTAAAGTGCCCCCGACGCATGAATGTATGTATGTGTGAGTATGTGTGTGGCTACTGCTGACTGCTGACAGCTGCATTGTCCATCGTAGCTGCAGCATTAAAAGTTCCATTGCAGCCTGGTCGGGTCGGGCGTGTTGCATTGATGAAGGATATCCGCAAGTTGCTTCCTGTCGCCGGGTTGCGCTGCACACAGGCGCACAGCTAATTTCATCTGCTGCCATTCTGCTGCAGGACATTCGCTCAGATCGAATTCTTTGACGCATTTTGCAATGCATTTTTGCAGTTACGTCGAGTTTCTATACAAGGCTGCTGCATTGGGAAGCGTACGAAGTGTCTGCCGTAATCTGTGCTATTCCTGAAATGAAAATCAAAAAGGACTCAAAGGTGTTCGTTGATTGTGTAGAGACAGCAATGCACTACCGTATTGTCATCGCCTCGTTCCTTAAGTTCAAATTCTTTCAAAACAGATGCTCGAATGTCATCGAATTCCACGAGGAAAAAGATATTTGCAGTACAACACACTGATGCTCTTAATCACTAAGTGCTTCGAATAAAATGGCTCCTCAAATTGTCTGAAAAGAACTGGTAGAAAAGAAAATTAGCTAAGAAAGAAACCAATTAAATTTGTGAAATACTTTGCCACACTTAATGAAAATGTTTTAATTTTGCTTGAAAAAAGACTCCAAATTTGTATCTTATGTTCTTGGCAAAGCTGGTAAAATTCGTTTGAATTACGAATACGTCGAACTGTAATCGAAACACATTAATCGGAATCATACTATCAATGATTATAATTACTTCTTCTTACTTTTACCCCTTAAACTAGAAAGGCTTTTCTATTCTTTTCTATTGAACAGCTGAATACTGTCGCCGGTTCAAGGGTCAATTCGCAAATTAATAACTACTAAAGGAACTAGCTTGGTATCGCAGCCAAAAATTAAATATTCGACGAAAATTTCAGAATTTTTGAAAAATATAAAATTTTAATGTCTAATATAATCGATAAGTAGTGGTAATCCACGTAATCAATACAAATCTTTAGTTAAGGTATATATCAATACTTCCAAGATCTGTGAAAATAGCTGAAAATCTTTTGATACAATCCAGATCGATGATTTCATATACAGTTTTGTTAAGAATTCCAAAAAATAAATTGAAAATGAATGTACATACAGATGAACCTAAGAGAACTTTGATCCTTTGTTAAAAAACAACAAGGCTTACCCAGCCAATTCTTTGGAGATCTTGTTCAAAAGCCTGATGTACGTGACTTTGTGCAAATCAAAACATATCAAACTATCGAGAGTGGTTCCGACTAGAAGTATCTATTGGGAGGGGTAATTAAATCTACTATAGGACTAAATTCAAGTGAAAGTAAGAGTTAAATAAGAATGCGAATCGAACAAATATCGGATCGTTTATCAACTAGACACAAAATTCTGCCACGCCCATTTTGTACGCCCACGATAACTGTTTTTACTGCCCAAAACTATATTCGAATGGTGCGGCACATATCGAACTTGAAACATCACTTTGCCGCCGAAATGATGCACGTTATCAGATGTAGACAGTGGCGTCCAGCTATTAGCAGCGATGCGATGGGAACTTTTTCGAGCGCTCGACTCTGAAGCCATTTTCAACGCTAATGAGCAATTTTAAGCTAAATTAAACGCAATTAAAATCAATTATAGATATGCTACCAACACTCCACCCTAACGCGCCTCCTCTTTTCCTTCACACATTCCAGCGACTGTTGAAACCACCGACAGATATGGCCATTAAAAATGTTAGCTGCTGCTGTTGAGGTCGAGATAAAAACTGCACATTTGCGGACTGTTCTAAAAGGTTGAAATTCGCCGCCGCAGCCAACCGGAAAGAGAAATATTAGATGCGAGTGCAGGCAACACATTAACACTTCAAGTGGCTGCAGCAAGGGGCAACGGACAAGGGGCACACAGGCGACAATTGCAATAAACGATTGGCCACGGAATGCAAGGAACAAATGGCGCCCATGTCCGACATGGCTGACGCTTGTGTTGCTTGTAAAGCGGCGGCAAAAGTGCGCGAAAATTAAGCTCAACAAAAGTGCTGCAGTTGCAACAGGAGCGGCAACAGCAACGCCCCAGCATTTGGGGTCCAAAACGATGGAGCGTGGTTGCAGCCTGCAGAAGGCGAATCCCTTATCCGACTATGTGTGTGTGTGTGTGTGTGTCAACGGCAAATTTACGATTAATGCTAATTTCATTTTCAACGAACAGGACGTGTTTCCTGAGCTCATTCCCGCTGCCCGCATGCTGCCAACTATTTGTTCAAAAGCAAAACTAGGAGCAGCAGGAGGTGACAGACCGCTCCAGACAACAACCCGAATGAATTTTTAATAACATTTATTTTATAAAATTGTATTTATGATACCCAAAGGATTACAAATCGAAAAATGGCTATGATCGATTATCACTTCATATAAAATGTCCTTGCATTCTATGGCTCAAACCAATAAAGTAAGGATGTACTCCTTCGCAAAAGTTGCCAGCCTCGCCCGTGACTTTGTTGCAACATGGCACTACGGTGCAGTGTTTTATGCTGTTTGCCAATTGCCATGTAACGCAGATAATCCTTTGCAGCAACGCGTTATAAGGCAGGCCAGGATACGTGGCTCATGGCATATCTGCCCGCGTACGACGGAAGGCGGATGCAAAACGTTTAATGGCGCTTGGCACTCGGCACTTGGCACTTGAGCTAACGAACAGCGGCGGAATTTGTATTTGTACGCAGGCAACAGACTGCGCCAACACGCTTCGGACCAGAGCCTGCCAGAAAGATCCTGGGAATTTACAGCGGCGACTGAAGGCGAAAGCAGAAAGTTGAAAAGAAATTGCTAAAAATCCTATTATCTCTTAAATTGTCTGCTGCAAGCTAAGAAATGTGGATTAAAATGTTCGGCAGCGAAACTGTCAGTGTGTGTGGGTGTGTGTACACAGACAGGCCATCTGCCGTCTGCGTGGAGCAGCAGCACCGACGGCCATTATCAGTTGTTATGCATTTCCTTTGAATGCACACAATCGCATTACGGCGGCCGCCGATTTGCGGTTGCCGGGAATTAAAGCCATCCTGAGTACTTTCTGGCTTCGCTGGCATCGCCGGATTCGCGTCGGATAGTGTCGCTGAATTGTCTGTGCGCCCAAGCGGGCACATTAAAACGTTAAGACGTTTCGCAAATTTTGTATATGGCATTTCATGCATACGAAATGAGCTGCCGTATTGCGTTGAGTCTAAGGGAACGCAATGAATCGTAGGGTGAGTGGAAGCGCTCTTGTCGAATTTGCCAAGGAAAAGTGCAACAAAAGATGTTTATGGCACTTGAGTGGAATAAGCTACTTATGCTTCAGTGTAGATGTGCCTTTGCATCTCTTAGGAGTGCTGTGAAGCAGTATTGCATACTTCGATTGTTAAATAAAAACAGTGAATTCAATTTCTTTCCAGCAAATCGGACTGAGTCTGAAACTGTTCCAAAACCAGTTTCAAATAAATTAGGTATGAAATCCTATAAAATTCAGGAAACTCAAATACACCCGCCCAGCAAGAAAACTTAAAATATGTATGTATATCAGAAAAATAATGTAAATTTTTTTTGAATTCACATCCTCCCACTATTCAGCCTTTCATCACAACGACTGGTTCTGTTGTGTATTTGTTCACTTTGAAGAACTTGTATGGCATACAGTATGCCATACAAGTTCTTCAAAGTGAACTCAAACACTGTTTTTCTTGTGAATTAAATTCTCTTTAAAGCATCCTGATTATAGAACCTATGAATTTAAAAATTTACATTTGTTAGTTACTTAACCGGAGTTGATTGTAAATATTCTAGAAAAATTTATTTTATAAAAAATATAGAAAAATACTTTGAATGAAGTTCTGAAGATTAAATGTTGTTTACGTTTTATTAAATTATTAATCTTTTGCGTATAATCTGTGAAAAGTGATGTACGATCCGAAAGTATAAAGTTGAAAGCTATGTAACGGCGACTATGCAATGTTAAACCGACAGAATAAAAAAAAATCTTTCTTTGCTTGATTGCATATAGAAAGAACAAAAGGGGGGAACGAATAATGTTCACAGAAATATTTTCGCATATAAATGATGACAAAATTATAACATTAAATTTAAGTTGCAAAAGTTTTAACCTAAACAGTTGCTTGTGCAAGTAAAGACTTTAATGCCGAAATCATCTGCTATTTTCTTTCGAATTCATCAATAAATTGCCCGATCGGAAATATAAAAGTTCTTGTCATTTCCACTTCACTTCTGTAATATGGCAGAATGTCATTCAGTCAGATCTCTGCAATTTGTCTGCATTTCCTTCGCAGACGACTAGGTACACGCACACATACACACAAAAGCCAACACACACACACACACACACACACACACACACACACACACACACACACACACACACACACACACACATTCAAACTAATTAATTTCAGCTTTTGGCAAACGAGTTTGAGCGCAAATAATTGTCATTTACAGCCGAACTAATTCCAAACGATGCTATTTGCGGTCTGACACAACGCGGCAGGCTCCAGCAGGCGTACGCTGCCTGCACAAAGTGTGCTTTCAGGCGCAAATGCAACGTCATAAATATAAAAATTAACGACGGAAAGGATATAAAAGACAAAAGCAGTCCAAATTGAAAGGAAATGAAACTGTGCTGAGCTGCGTGTGTGCGAGCTCCTTGCCGCCCTCCTACTTCAGTGTGGTCAATCATTAAAATCAGTTTTTATTGCGCTTACATACGCTTGGCAACATTTCAATTATTTGGCGCTAGAAACAACGTCAACGATTCCAGGCCCCACTCCACACCCTGACAATTAGTGGCTTAGTTGCAGCGTTGCCAACGTTTTGTCGACAGAAATGATGAAATGCTCTTGATTAAAATACGAAATTCTTTGATGTGTATTAAAACAGAAAGTCAAGCCAGGCAGTCGAAAGAAATCCAGAGAAATTAATTGCACAGTGTTGCACACACCAAAACGCCCCTCCCCCTTCCCCATCCCTTCCAACACACAGTCTGACCGTAACGACGCACAGTGGCTCGATTTGTCTTTTCACGTTGCAAAAATCATAACTTTTGAACGGATAAAGATATCGGTACAATTTTTTTTGCTTTATACAGAAAATTCTTATATTGACACCAAAATTTGTTTGTGTGGATATACAGGGTGCGACGGAATCTTTTGTTGAAGTTCGCTTTTCTTCAGGCAGAAGAAAACGCATATTTTATATACCCAATTATGTGGAAATATTTCAAATTTAGAAAAATTTTGCATTTATAATGGCAAAACTATATACTGGGTGTCATCTGGCTAACATATAATGTGGAGAAGTGAAGTTCTTAAGATCGTAGAAAATCTCGATTATTTACGAGATGTCAAAAATTCAATAGGGATCAATTAAGTTAAACTGTTTTTATTTAATATTTAAAAAAAGTTTTAACAATATATTTGATCAAATGCTCCTATTTTCTTAATAATAACATTATTAAAAAAAATTAAAAAATTAAAAAAACGGTAGCAAATTTATGGTGATAATCTTCAAAACAGTTCGTGACGCTCCAACAGCAAAAAACCAAAAAGTCATATTTTTTTTCAAAAACAAGAAAATTGGCGTAGTCTATGATTAATATATAAGCATTTTAGTTAATTGTATTGCCTTCATATTCGAATAAGATCGTTTTTTTTCAAATTTTCATATAAAAACCCGAAAAAATGTAATTTCAATAAAAGTGGGCGTGGCAGGAGGCTGGTTCCAAAAAATTTTAATTTTTAACTATAACGACATGAATGGAAGTCGTACACCAAATTTCAACTGTCTAGCTCAAAATTTAAGGTTCCGTAGTTGTGAAATGCAGTCGGACGGACATGGCTGATCTGTAGACTTCTCGATAAAAATCGCTCTATCTCGCGAATATGCAAAAATATGCAGACAATTTTTTGGATATATTTTTAGGAATAATCAGTCATTAGTCTCCTGGTAAGCATGCTCTGAAGAAATTTGAAGTTTTTTTTTAAACTCAAGGAAAGTTTAAAATCAATGCTAAAAAGGAGGTTATTAAAAAGCCAATTTATAAAAAAACAAAACTCTACATTTTTTTTTAGATATTTTGGTTTTGTTAAAATTAACGAATTTATTCAATTCTATTTTAAAAATCTAATTTTTGTGCAGCCGTATCACAGTTTTTTTAACTCAAACATGAAAATTTTTTTCCCAAATTTCGTTTTTTTTGCTGTGTTTGAAAAATCAGTCAACTTTGACCAGCTCTACAGACCAAACTACTTATGCAAATAAGTTGAAATTTTCACTTTCTTAAAGTACAATCAATTTCCTATCCAATACGTATAAAAGTTTTGCTAAATCTTTCAACAAAAAAATTGATTTTACTTATTTTTGCCACGTGATTCGGCCAAACGAGCCAGTGTGCGACGTCAAACGCTGGTCGACTGCTAAATTGCAATAAGAAACAATTTTTTGGCCTTTCTGTGACGGCGATCAAGAGCTGCCCAAGTTGTGTGCTCCATATCCGGAGTTCTTCGTTTCCTCTCTTCTGATTTGAGCGAAAATGGCCACTCTGTTTTCAAGATGTAAACTTTTGAATGACAACCAGCCACTAACTTAATCGTACTGGTAGACGAAACCTACAACAGCAGTGTTACTTTCTGTCAGTCATTTTGTTATCATCGGCAAAATTGATCCCAATTGATGTAGCTATAAATGACGGCTGTCAAAATTTAGCATTCATTTGGTTGACCAGTGCAATTGTTTTTATTATTATCAGAATTTTCTATTAACTCTTTTATAATAATTAATTAATTGACTCTTTTATGCATATTTTTATTATAAATTGCAAATTCAACAATGAAAGTTACACTATTTCATTAATTTGAAATGCTTCAGCATTTTGCAAAAATACTTTCAATTAGCACAATTCCCATAAGATTTAACATGATGACGTCGAGCAAAGAAACAATTTTTAAAACAAATTCACGTTTTTTTATAGTATGCCTCTGCAAGGGATCAAACCAAGGGATTAAGCCACTGCAGCACATTTTAAATGTTTCATTAATCAGCGTTTGAAACGATTTTCTATTTAGAAGCTTACAACAAAATAAGAGCACTTAGTGCAAGGTGAAAGCTACAAATCAAGTTCTTTTCGATCTCACAGATATGAAATGATTATATTGTCTAAACGAACTATCGATTTTACCATCAGTAGAGTTCCTGAAGCCAGGCTTAACATTATCTACTAAGATCCCAATGCTTTTTGTTTGGCTTCTGCAAATAAAATTTTGTTAATCTCCCTCTGGCCGAGTTTTAAATGGAAGTCGACACGCTGTACATAGTACATAATAATATATAATATATTATATAGCAGGCATTTGGAGAAGCGCGGCAGGCATTTGAAAGAAGAGGCGTCATATTTGATAATGAGCGATAATGAGTTCTTACAATTTTAGATATGGATTTCATTAATTTTGTGCTTGCATTTAGTATTTTATTTAATTATTTGCAATTGATTAACAGATTAGTAAAATTTCCAGTCAATTGATAAAAACGTGTAAGAGGCCTTCAGCTAAATCGGTCATTTCCAAAAATTGTATGAACTATGCGAAAGTGTAGAAACATTCACATCCTTAAAGAAGCAATAAGGGGACGGGTCGCAACATTATATAGCTTAAAATATCTCTTCTCACTCATTAAAGAAACAGAAGATTTTGAAAATAAATTCCTTAAGATTTTATTGGAAACAATCTTCAAGTATTAGCAGCACTAGCTTTGCCGTCAGGAAGTAATAACGCCATTGTATTCTTTAATTGCCTTGGCAAGTCTTAAGTTACGAAATGCTTTGTATCTATCTTGTATCTATTGAATCTGCTTGTCTCATAAATAATTGTAGGAGTATATGAAGAGACGTGCATAAGCTTTTAGTTTCTTCAGTCTTATGTTTATTTTCAATTTTGGCTTTTGCTGACCTTTGCAATTTCGCTTCCTTTATTCCCCACTTCTCCCTTCTTACTAATAAGGAGAATGCGCTCAAAACTTTCACTTTACTTAATAAAGTCTGCCTGCTTCTGCTGCTGCTGCTCGAATCGTTGCTTTATGCTTTTGCCAGCACGTGTGCGCCCATGCCATTATCCTTGCTGCCGGCCAAAGGATATCGCTGCAAAGTGCAATGCAACTCATACAAAAAACTTCGAAAGACAAAGCATTCAAAGCTAGACACTAATGAATTTTCGATAAAGTTTGTGGCAAGTTTGCGAAGCATCGAGGAGATATGAAGTGTTGCTACTCGCACACACACACACACACACACACACACACACGCGCATATACAAGTACAAATTATGATTTATTGAAATTTGATTTACTACTGCGGCGTCCGCCGCGCCGCGCCACTCCAGCCGCCGACTCACGGTTCTTGCAAAGCTCTAAAATGAGTCATTTGCGGGGGGCAATAGCATCGTGTATATATTGTGTGATTTCGTACGAGTATAGGTTTGTATAAGTGTGTGTGTGTGGTGGCATTAAAATTGCTATAAATATTAGATGCTTCATTTGTATGCGGCCAGCTGGGAGGTATGCATCACGAGCATGAAATGTGTTTATTGGAAATTATAAGCGCACGAAAGCGCCCAATTTCACAAAATTGTGGCAACGCTGCACGCAAGTGCGTACAGTACGCACGCATTTGCATATCGCACAACAGTCCGCAGATACACACACACACACACATTAATAGAGTAACAACAACCCTGGAAACTGCACCACTTCCGGTCGTAATTTGGTGTTTGTGTGGGCTTTGCTGAACGGCAAACAGGGAGCATTCTGCTTGGGCGGAAGTAAAGCGACCAGAGCAACAAATGAAAGAATCTTGCATACATGCAAGGAACGCAGAGTACAGTGACGTATTTGGTGGCAACGAGATAAAGACCATGTGCACTATGTCCATATGTATCGTGTGCAATCGCAAGGATCTGCTCTTTCGTATGGCCCTTGGGTTTATTGTGTATATGCATATCAAAATTGTCCACCAATTTGATGCAATCGATGGTTGCTGGTGACTCGCGAACATCTTAAGAACCCGCATGCTACAAAAAAATAATTTGATTCTCAAATCAGGAGTTTGAGGTTGTTGTGGAATCTGATTATTATTAAAATAAAACTTAATCCAATAAAAATTAACTAAATATGCCCTCTTAACTCAGGGGACACACAGCAATTGATAAATCATTAAATATAAAGGGGTCGGGCCAATAAAAATTTAGTTCTTTTAATGCTGGATTTAAAAAATCGATATGGCCTGGGTTGCCAGCTGCTTCTAAGTTCAATTCAGGTAGGCAATGGCTGATGGACTTGGCATGAACAGTGCTTAACTAAAGAATTCGGAGTTTTTTACGCAAAGCAGCTCAAACTAAAAAAATTCTAAAAGCACCAGAGCTCTGAATATCGAAACAAGTGTACATCCAATTAATTAACATAACATTGAAATTCCGAATACTTTTGTGAGACACTGTATATTTAGTTCAACTATTTTTCCTACACTGCATCAAAAACTTGAAAATAAAGCAAATTTACAAATACAATTTTTTGTCAAAATACTCTATACCTATGTCTATATTTTACGTTTTTATTTATGTTAATCTATAAATATTTCATAGCACAAAAACAAAAATTTTAAAAAGTCGTAGTTCACAAATCTTGTATAAAAGTATCTACAGAGAACTTTTCTAAAATAAAATTTACAGTATTTAAAATTCTTTTATGCAGTGAATACCACAATAAAGACACTTCCATTGCAGTCCGGGTGTGTATTCGGGGTTAACGATTCCAATTTGTTACCTTTCTTTAGAGTGGCTTATGGCATGCACAATTCTTTGTCTTGAGAATTATGAGTAGTACAAAATATTCCACATACAACACTGCAATTTAGAAGAATTGCCGCTGTTGATTTACAACTTCTTTATCCACTGACCTTGAAAAGCCGCTTAAAGTGCAGCCCCTTTCTCGGCGGCATTTTTGCATGCATTCCGCGTCACCCCATCACTTTCCCTTTGAAGCACATATGGCATTCTCTGTTCTGCAACCCTTGTTCCCCCAGCTATGCCAACGTGTTCTATTTGTTCTGATTTCTGCTTCATTTTCCACTCTGGCGGGGGTAAGTCAAGTTTAAATTTTTCGCAATTTGCGAATTCTACATTATGCATAAACATCCGCTTCCACTCCGCCGCGTGATTGCTTCGACGGCGATTGCCTCCGTTTGCGAAATCGGATCGGATCGCGACTTGTTTTTTGTTGCATTACATAAGCAACATTATCAGCGCTTATCTTTAATTGCTGCTGCGTCGCCAACGTGAAATGGAAAATCCATTAAGCCCATTTCGATGCACTTATTAGATTCATTTGCGATAATCTGCGGATGCGAACAGTTGTCGCAATTTCGTGCAGCCAGCAAGGGGAAGGGGAACAATATCAATATGTACTACTTTCGAATTCGATATTTTTGCATAGAAGTTAATTTTGTAATCCTTTGAACAATTCACCAAATATCAAATGTCAATTGCTGTTGAATTTTTCCATAGTTTCGAGATATGTGTGTATGTGCGTGTTCTTCTTTGTTATACTTGAAAGCACTTCCCTTGGGAGTTAGAAGATTACCATCTAAACATTCCGAATGAAATCATTTCAAAAAAAATGTCAATCAAATGGATAAACTGAAATTAAGTGTTTTGAAATAGGCAACAAACGAACCTGAAGGAAAAAAACCCCCAGTCACGCAATCTTTTTCAGGCAAAAGTAATACAAACATGTCATCCCATTCTTTTACAAATTTCAAAAAAAGTGATCGGAAAAATTTAAGTTCAAGTTGGTCATTTGAAGATTTTATAAAAGCTTCTTCCTGTAAGACGAAATCGTCTGCAACACGAACGATAATTTCTAGCTCTTTAGGTAAGGCGCGGTTCAATAACAATCTAATCGTTTCTTTGCCTCATCTTACAGAAGGAGTCTGCTAGTTTATGTCAAGAGCTTAATGATTAAATGTCTAAAGTTTTTAATATTGCAAGTTTATGTTTTTTCGGCAGATTAGTTTTACTCGAATTTACTTGCCATAGAGAAACGACAATAGCTGTTTATTTCAGATCTGAAGCAAAATGGTTTTAAGTGTACAACAACAAATAATTAGAATTGTTATTTGAAAGTGAAATAAATCCATTTTTTTCAAAAATGTAGATAATGGCAGTTATAGATAAAACTTTTTATGATATTTCTATGGGTAAACAATTTATAGTAAACAAATTTTTGATTCTTTTGTAGTATTTGGGAGATGGAAGTTTTACCTCTTAATAGTATTGACACTGAGAGTGAAATGTAAACAATGAAATATCTCGAAATAACAGAAAATGGACTTATTCCACTTTCAAAAATAACAGCTCAATTATTTCTCACAGCTATTTCGATTTTTGCCAGAAAACCTCATCAGTGACTTTTTAATGTGAATTCCAATAATTTATAAACGACTAATTACTCGAAGTAGAAGCATTAATGGTAAAGTCTGCGAAACGGAGCAGTTGAACCATGAACCTACATATGACTTGTTAAGTGAACAGGCTAACCATCACACCACGGGCTGGACGCCGTCCACAGATTTGTTTTTGTAAGAACATTTTTGTTTTTACATTATGTTAACTCCTGATTTAGACGAGTCCCCCCTATCATATTATGCAAGTTTATGCTTTTTCGGCAGCTTGAATGTTAGAAAGAATAGTTGTATTCGGACTTACTTGCCAAATAGAAATGACAGCAGCTGTCTATTTCTGATCTGAAACAAAGCGGTTTTAATATCTTTACACCTCTTGTTAGTAATGTCTATAAACTTAAATAGTCCCAACTCAATTTGACTACCGCGAAATCCCGAGAGTGTGGCTGCCGCTGTCGCACAGCTGCCTCCTCTACTATTTTCGAGCAATTAAATGTATACATTTTGACATTTAATGTATGTAATTACCCCCTTTTTCCATATGTACCTTGGTGAGCAGATGTTTCAAATAGTTTTACAGTTTGAAACCAAGTCTTAATTGCTTGCGTTATTAGAGCGCATAAATTCATTTGAACTATTTATAAGTTTCCAACGCGCCTGTCTTTCTTACTCAGGAGCGCATGGAACTTAAATAGTACTGTCATTCGCGAAGTTAAACACCACTACAGTGGAACACACATGTACAGTGTTGGAAAAAAGAATGGAACTACAAAATATTGATAATCATGATAAACATATCATAGAAATTCGTTTGCATTCAAATTTTTTATTATTTCTCGACTCACATATCGAGGAATTTATTATATTGAATTCTGTTTCAATTTGGAAAAAAATATTCTTTTCAGATATATAAAATTAGTTGCTATTATTTTGTCCAACTCTGTATACCACTTGGATATGTCTGTGATCAGATTTTGTATACGCCGCAATGAGCAATTAAATTGTACCTCTACGCACATGAGGCCACTTCTCCACAACAGTAAACAGAAACCCTTCCCTTCGATACTGGCTTGACAAATGCACCACATGGAAATGGTCACATTCATGACCCAGAACTCCATTACCGACAACCCAGTCCACCATAAGTTGGAAATATGTTGGGCTGCATATAGAGGGATGCACACACACGGACATACAAGCTCAAAAAGGACATGCCTAAATCAAGGCAATTAATATGCCGTGGATTATTATTTAATAGCCATCCACATACACAACGATATCACACGCATTATACATACATGTATTATATATTGTTGTGGTATGTTGAGTTAACTTAGGCCAATTTGTTGTGCTGCTCCATTAAGCGTCGCCTCCATAACCATAAGAACAATTACTACAGCTGCGCCAACGCACGTGGTCCTTACGGCCGTAATATTCTAATTGCGCATACACACGCATTTATTGCACGGATTTGATGGGCATCTGATGGCTTCTGCGTCTGCCACATCGTAGTATTATTCCGAATGTGGATGTTTGACGTACATTTTACGTGCAAGCACACCATTTACGGTTCACCTTTGACCGGGTTACACTGTGCACTGTCGCAATTTAACGTAAGCAGTGATATTGCTGTAACGAGCAAATGAGCTGCTCCTTCTTCACTGGAAACTCAGGGGCTTTATTTAGCGAAAAGCAGCCAGGTACCGCAGTCTTGCGCTAACAGATATATACTATATTTTAATAAAAATTGGCTACACAAAAATCTACAAATGCTTACAATGACACTGGAAATAAAGACTGAAAGTTATTCAGATTATTCCTATATACTTACATATGTCTAATTATGTGCTTATGTCTAAGACAGCTCCTTCAAGGCTTTAAAATTTTCGCATAAGCGTATGAAATCATTTCTCTTAATGGCTGTGATAAACCGAACAAACAATAATTACTGTGGCTTGCTAGATTTGGTGCTAATATTTTTCATATTTTCACTCCTCCTTTCACGCCTCTGATTTTCAGTTTCTTCAGTTATTTATTTTTAACAACAAATTTAATATTGGCTCTACAAACAAAGATATTGGTATTGCTTTTCCCACGTGTAAGACGCAATAAAAATATAAAACACGTCTCATGTGAGTTAGTCAGCAACACGAAAGTTGATTTAGTTACCGATCGAAATCTTTATCGATTAGTCGAAACGTGTGCATGAAATATAGCCGCTTTCGTATGAACACCAAAATCTTGTACCATCGAATTTCAATTTAAACTGAATCACAACTTAACAAAAATAAGTAAACAAATATTTCCGGAACGTTTGTTAGAACCTGATGATGATGCCTTATCAATTGTTGATAGCAGTTAAATTCCACCAATATGGTTGCCACTCAAAGGAACGTACATATCTGGGCCCGATAAAGCAGACGAGGCCTAATCATCGTGATCAGAGTTCATTGAAATTGCGTGTGCAAAGAGACAATGATTGGTTTTCGAAACAAAAATCATCTTATATATAAAACGCAGACTGACTAAAAAGCGTCTGCCTGCAGCCTGCAGCCTGTCCACTTTCTGTCTTCTACGACTTTAGGTGAACGAAATTAGTTCGTTGTGTAGCCCAGTGGGTAGAACCGCGCGCTTGCACTCGGCAGGTCATGGGTTCGAATCCCACAGGCTTTAAAATTTTTTTATTTTTTACTTTGCTTTGCCTTTTATTGTTGCTAATTGTTTTACTAGCTGTCGTGTATACAGGCACACACCCCACTTGTTGAATATAAATCAATGAAAAGACCAAAATTTATGATGCATCGAAGAGTTGACTTTGGCAGTCACTTCGGCCCGCTCATTTTTAAACAGATTGAGAACTAAAGTTTTAAGTAATAACATTTTCATTCAACTTTTATTCAAAATTCAAATTTATCGCTTGATTCTATTGTTGATTTGTTTTGATGCCGTTCACCCTTTGTTGTCCATCGCTCAAACAATCAGTTCAAGCGTATATTGATCCTGCAGGTATTTGTCGAACCAATGAAGGGCCACAGAAACATCCCCGCCGGACATCAGCCTGGACAAATCTTGTACATAGCCCGTCAATACTCGCACCATTTCGGACTGATCATCCAGAAAATTCTGTTCCACTCGGACATGCATAGCACCCTCCGTTAGTTTCTTCTCGTTGTCCAAAGCCAGGCTCAGTGATTGTAGTTCGTCCATGTCCAAGTCTATTATTCTTGCTGGCACAGCGTCCAGAATCTCGTGTTTACTATTAAAGTCGACCCTGCCCCCTCGAGTAGTGATTTGTCTGATCAATTCGATGGCATTGTCGTAGGATCGATCGGAGAGCGTTTGATATAGTTTTTGAAAACCGAAACGATTCTTTTGATACGATTTGGCGTGTATGGCCAACAAGCGGTACTCCAAGGACTTGGTCAACTGGGCGTTGATGTGTGCCTGCAGCTCCTCGCCCATTTTATCTCTGGAGTCCTCATCTGTAGAAGAAAATAGGGAAGAGTAATTCGGAATTATTGGTTACTAGTTTACAAGTAATTCCAAGCTGTAAGAGTCCATTCAATGTGGCTCACCAAGCACACTGAGCGTCTTAAATTTGGATAAGATGTCGTTTAAGCAAGAGTGTCGGGACTGCACCTGCAGCGTGCAGCTGCTCGCCAAGAGCACAATTATAATGAAATGTTTCATATTTTATGCGTATGTGTTTTTATAAAATTTTTCTATTCGCGCTTAAGCAATTTTAAAGGTTGAATTATGCAACACTAATTGATGTGTTCACTTTCTCGACTTGGTTCTGGGCACATCTGCGCGCCTGCAAACCGACTCTTTTGAGTTTAGAATCGAAAATGAAGATTCCAAGCGCATATTCCATTTGTCCATCTGAAGTTGAGCCAGTTGGTAAACAAATGCACGCCTCATCTGCCAGTGATAAGCAGACTTCGCTGCCTGCTCCTCAAAAAGGAAAAACATTTTTATACCCTACACCTATGGTAATAGGGTATAATAACTTTGTGCCAAAATTGTAACGCATTAAAGGAGCCTTCCTATGTATAGACATAAGTATATAGAAATGATCAGAAACACTTTCTCTTTTCATTTCCGGTTGTCCGTCTGTCCGTCTGTCCGTCTGTCCGTCCGTCTGTCT
The DNA here is from genome assembly GCA_963457695.1 of Neria commutata. Classification (NCBI taxonomy): domain Eukaryota; kingdom Metazoa; phylum Arthropoda; class Insecta; order Diptera; family Micropezidae; genus Neria; species Neria commutata. The sequence goes on from OY735245.1 coordinate 28,157,192, forward strand.
GTCTGTCTGCGTGTACGCAAAAAAAAGAAAGAAGGAGTTGTCCGATTTAGACCAAATTTGGTACACAGTTACAGTGAACCTCGGGTTAGGTAAAGTGTTAAAATTATTCAAATCGGTCGAAGGATACGCCCCCAATGGACCTATAAGTCCCTCTACCTCGGGTTTTTTGCGATCAAATTGCTGTAATTTGTCTAATTAATCATTGAAAAGAATAATACTTGGTATTCAAGTTAAGGGGGCGGTCATATATGTCATACGAAAAAATGGGCGTGGTCCGCCCGCTATATAGGCGTCAAAATTTTTCCGGTAAAATGGCTCCCAATTGACTAGTTACGAATATAAATGAATGAAATTCGGTTCCCAAGTTGATATATAGGTCTTAGATGCCATAGAAGAAAATGGGCGTGGTCCGCCCACTATATAGGCGATAAACGAAAAATCCTTTTAACTTCCATAATATATACACCAGAGCGTCCAGATTTGGTTACTTCGTTCCTGGTAGGAATATCTTTTAATTCTCCAGAAATGGGCGTGGTCCGCCCACTATGTAGGTTGTAAATCAAATGCACCCACAATTTCAGTAAATTATCACCCCCCTTGGGAACATGGTGTAGGGTATTACTCTGTCGGTGAAACCCGACAGATACTTCCTTACTTGTTTTAATGTATTTTGCAATTTTCCGTGACGGTGTAGGCATGCCATATGCATCGGCAGGCCAGAGATTATGGAAGTGGTGTGGCTGTAAAGAAAGTAAAAGGAGGGAGTGATATTGGAACAAGTAAGGAAGCAATCAGTCGGGTTTCACCGACAGAGTAATACCCTACACCATGTTCCCAAGTGGGGTGATAATTCACTGAAATTGTGGGCGTATTTGATTTACAATCTACATAGTGAGCGGACCACGCCCATTTTTGGCAGACTACAAGATATACCTAATAGGACCATACATGCCAAATATTGATGCTCTGACAGGTGTACACCAGAGGTTATCGGCATATTTATTTTACTGCCCCCATGGTGGGCGGACCACGCCCATTTCTGGAGAATTAAAAGATATTCCTACCAGGAACGAAGTAACCAAATCTGGACTCTCTGGTGTATATATTATGGAAGTTAAGAGGATTTTTTGTTTATCGCCTATATAGTGGGCGGACCACGCCCATTTTCTTGTATGGCATCTAAGACCTATATATCAACTTGGGAACCGAATTTCATTCATTTATATTCGTAACTAGTCAATTGGGAGCCATTTTACCGAAAAAATTTTGCCGGCTATATAGTGGGCGGACCACGCCCATTTTTTCCTGAGATATAGAAGACCTACCTCTTAACTTGAATACCAAGTATTATTCTTTTCCATGAGTAATTACACAAATTATAGCCATTTTACCGAAAAAAATCCGAGGTAGTGGGACTTACAGACCCGTTGTGGGCGTGTCCTTTGGGTAATTTGAATAATTTTAACACTTTACCTAACCCGAGGTTCACTGTAACTGTATACCAAATTTGGTCCAAATCGAACAACTCCTTCTTTCTTTTTTTTGCATACACGCAGACAGACGGACAGACAGACGGACAGACGGACAGACGGACAACCGGAAATGAAAAGAGAAAGTGTTTCTGATCATTTCTATATACTTATGTCTATACCTAGGAAGGCTCCTTTAATGCGTTACAATTTTGGCACAAAGTTATTATACCCTATTACCATAGGTGTAGGGTATAACAAGTAAGGAAGTATCAGTCGGGTTTCACCGACAGAGTAATACCCTACACCATGTTCCCAAGTGGGGTGATAATTCACTGAAATTGTGGGTGCATTTGATTTACAACCTACATAGTGGGCGGACCACGCCCATTTTTGGCAAACTACAAGATATACCTAATAGGACTATACATGCCAAATATTGATGCTCTGGCGGGTGTACAACAGATGTTATCGGCATATTTATTTTACTGCCCCCATGGTGGGCGGACCACGCCCATTTCTGGAGAATTAAAAGATATTCCTACCAGGAACGAAGTAACCAAATCTGGGCTCTCTGGTGTATATATTATGGAAGTTAAGAAGATTTTTTGTTTATCGCCTATATAGTGGGCGGACCACGCCCATTTTCTTGTATGGCATCTAAGACCTATATATCAACTTGGGAACCGAATTTCATTCATTTATATTCGTAACTAGTCAATTGGGAACCATTTTACCGAAAAAATTTTGCCGGCTATATAGTGGGCGGATCACGCCCATTTTTTCCTGAGATATAGAAGACCTACCTCTTAACTTGAGTACCAAGTATTAATCTTTTCCATGAGTAATTACACAAATTATAGCCATTTTACCGAAAAAAATCCGAGGTAGTGGGACTTACAGACCCGTTGTGGGCGTATCCTTCGGGTAATTTGAATAATTTTAACACTTTACCTAACCCGAGGTTCACTGTAACTGTATACCAAATTTGGTCGAAATCGAACAACTCCTTCATTCTTTTTTTTGCATACACGCAGACAGACAGACAGACAGACAGACGGACAGACGGACAGACGGACAACCGGAAATGAAAAGAGAAAGTGTTTCTGATCATTTCTATATACTTATGTCTATACCTAGGAAGGCTCCTTTAATGCGTTACAATTTTGGCACAAAGTTATTATACCCTATTACCATAGGTGTAGGGTATAACAAGTAAGGAAGTATCAGTCGGGTTTCACCGACAGAGTAATACCCTACACCATGTTCCCAAGTAAGGTGATAATTCACTGAAATTGTGGGTTCATTTGATTTACAACCTACAGAGTGGGCGGACCACGCCCATTTTTGGCAGGCTACAATATATACCTAATAGGACTATACATGCCAAATATTGATGCTCTGACAGGTGTACACCAGATGTTATCGGCATATTTATTTTACTGCCCCCATGGTGGGCGGACCACGCCCATTTCTGGAGAATTAAAAGATATTCCTACCATGAACGAAGTAACCAAATCTGGACTCTCTGGTGTATATATTATGGAAGTTAAGAAGATTTTTTATTTATCGCCTATATAGTGGGCGGACCACGCCCATTTTCTTGTATGGCATCTAAGACCTATATATCAACTTGGGAACCGAATTTCATTCATTTATATTCGTAACTAGTCAATTGGTAACCATTTTACCGAAAAAATTTTGCCGGCTATATAGTGGGCGGATCACGCCCATTTTTTCCTGAGATATAGAAGACCTACCTCTTAACTTGAATACCAAGTATTAATCTTTTCCATGAGTAATTACACAAATTATAGCCATTTTACCGAAAAAAACCCGAGGTAGTGGGACTTACAGGCCCATTGTGGGCGTGTCCTTTAACCGATTTGACTAATTTTAACACTTTACCTAACCCGAGGTTCACTGTAACTGTGTACCAAATTTGGTCCAAATCGGACAACTCCTTCTTTCTTTTTTTTGCATACACGCAGACGGACAGACGGACAGACGGACAGACGGACAGACGGACAACCGGAAATGAAAAGAGAAAGTGTTTCTGATCATTTCTATATACTTATGTCTATACCTAGGAAGGCTCCTTTAATGCGTTACAATTTTGGCACAAAGTTATTATACCCTATTACCATAGGTGTAGGGTATAAAAATAAAATAGGCTGTTCTTCTTTCTGGGTATTGGGAATTTTGTTGCTTGATGTCGCACAATATTTTGTGTATAGCGCGGAATACCCTGGCAACCCGCGCCGTGGTTTGGACCGGACACAGGCTAGCATCACAATACCACCATTTCAAATAAGCCTGCTAAGTTTCAAGTTCGTTACAGTTGTTCCAATGCATCTACAGCACAAGGAAGTAGACAATTATGTTTACACGGATTACTGGAAAATTCTGGAGCTGCAAAATATCTGATATATGTACGTATGTACATATATTCTAAATGTTAACAAAACATTCCAAATAAACCACATTTTATTTCACTGTGCAAAAAATGGTTGTTTTTCCGCCGCATGAATATATGTACAGTATGTCCCGCTTAATTGCACACCGGTTAATTGAGTTACCCGCATAATTGAGCCAAAAAAATGTCAATGAAAATTTCCCATATTAAATATACAGCGATATACCCGTTTAATTGAGTTCCAATAATTGAGTTTATTTAATGCTGTCTCGTAAATATCATACAAAAAATTCCGTTTATTTGATTCGTTACAAAATTCCCAAAACAAAAGTAGCGGCAGTTTTCAATGTATTTGACATCACTTTTCCAATCATATGTTTTATCTCCTTGTGGATTTCACAAAAATTAGTTCTCATTTAAACAAATAAAATGTTAGCATAATTACATTAACTAAATAGAAATCCTTAAGTTTCCATTATTTATATATATGCATATAATTTTACTCTGCAGAAATTATTCCCCTTTCTATGTAGAGTACGCTGTTTCAATTAAACAGGTTTCATTTAATTGAGTCATTGGACCAATTAACCGGGAATCGGCTAATTGATTTTTTAAGTTAATTGTATCGAAACCTCGGATTTTGTGCTGACGCAATTATGCAGGAAATACTGTACATAAATATAAGGTTTGTATAGCAACATCCCCAAAGGGCCTGACGAATGTGCATGTACATCTTTGTTTTACGTTCTCTATAAATAACTTTACGTTCTCTTTAACTTTTCATATATTAGCACAATATTTAATTAATTGAGTTGTAAAAACAATGGAAATGTACTTTTTGAGAAAAATTTTAACCCTATATTTCCCGTTTTTAGGGGTCATTCGAGTTTTAATAGAAAGAAATTCCAAAGATTCAAGTGTTATGTAGTTAACTACATATACTAGGATTCATTATAATCAAAAGTACATGAGGCAGATGTAAAAGCCTGAAACAAGATAATCGTGACAGGACTATTAATGCCAAAAATTGGCAACTCCAGCAGCTACACAACAGGAATGATCGGTATATTTAACTTACCTCCTATATAGTAAGAGGACCACGCACATTTTGAAAAATGTATTAAAGTGATTTAAAAAAATTGCAGCAATTCAGTGGCAAAATGTGAACACTCTGTTATGGATATTATTGTAGGTCTCATTTGCAATGAGAGTGCATGTAACATTAGAACGACTAGACCTTAGTTAATGGAATGACCAGTAACTACAACCCCCCAAAAAACAGACAACGTTTCTACGGCAAAAAGAGGCCATACAAATTAGAAGAAGGCAGCAGAAGTAGGAACAAATTCAAATCCTAGCAATTAATATTAAGTGGATTATTATTTGAGTGCTACCCCACGCAACGAAAGTGTCCAAAAGAGCTTACACCGAATTGTGCCAATCGAAATGGGAACTGAGCTGAGAAGGTCTTTGCTCTGCCTCCTCATAATTGTTATTGCCCATCTGCCGGTGATTACAGCTGTAATATTCTATACATGCACACGCACTCATTATCTGGTTGCTTTGTTGTCCATATACGAATATATGCACACATACGGCGGATGGCAGAACGTCATCAGTGGAAAGCAAGGTTATTAAATTAGCAAACTGACGAGCGTTCTACGTGAAATGGAGCAAATTTACGGATGACTCACCTTTGGTCACAGCCACTGGCTACAATTTAAGCGTACCATTTTACCGTTTTATTGGTGTCTATTGCAGCATGAACTTCCCATTATACCATAGTTAATTGTGGGCGTAGCAAGTGAGGAGAGACTCACTTTAGTTTTGATGATTTAGATATATCTTTTGACGCAATTCGTTCCGAGCAAGTCTCTCTAATGTTATCCCAAGCTCTCTTTTCATATTCTTATGGATACACAGAAATAGCGTACTCTTTTTATTAAAAAGGGAATGTTGTTGATAAGACAAAGCATCATGATCTTTTGAAGGCAATGAAAGAGTTTTGTTGGGAAAAGGGACAAATAATATTGCATATCTTATCTATTTTGATGTTGATATTCCAACCGTGTAGATGTCTCAAACATTATATTTCCATTTAATGAGTAAGATATTGCTTTGTGTATTTATTTCTAACGGATTTTTGACAAGTAGCAGCGAAATTTTCATTTAGTTAAGTTATATCTCAATAACCCAACATTATCAAAATTTTTCTTTATAATCGATGTAGGTAGGTAGGTAGCAAAATATTTTTAAAAAACAAACGACGGAAGGAAGTATTCATACAAAGTATATTTAAAGCGAAAAATATAAGCGATAAAAATATAATTTCTTATTTAAAAAATTGGTTAGGACCTGAGGACTAGCATGGTAATGACGTTTACAGAACACGGCCAAGGAGGAGGCTCATTAAGGGCATACTTTTGATATCTTAATATATAAAAATATACATATAAAAATAAAGTGCAAAAAAGATTCTTCATATAGTATATATATATATATATGTATGTACGAGTAAAATAAATACTTGAACTAGTGATTAGAAACACTCAACTGGATCTCTCTTAACGGTAAAGCTGACGAAATGCTACAATTGATCGTTTTGAGCATAAAAGAAAAATTCAAATATGTTTTCCCAGTCTTCCAGAAAAGTCTATAAAGAAATTTCCGAAGTTGCTTAACATATGGAAAAATAGGATCGAATAAAACATTTTGAAGTAATTGCACTACTTTACGAAATTAAAGAAAAAAGCTGACCTTATGGAAAAATAAAAAAAAATTTGGACTTACAAACTCAATTCAGTCTAAATAATTCAAATAGATTGCAAAAAAATAGAGCTCGTTGAAAGCAGAATAAAATGCACTTGTGCAGAAATTGCAACCCTTGAGATACAAATCTAGGGTGATACCTACGTCGTTTTCTTTACTTCGTTCGTTCATTTTCTTTACTCCGCTATTGTTCGCAAAGAACTGGCAACTGTCTAAAAGAATTCTTCGCCTTGAAAATAAAGCTTCTCTTCCTCGTTCTCATATGGCTATGGAATTAAAGTGTAGGTCCCGTTAACTTGTGCTAAAATAGAACGAGCACATACAAGTTAATACGAGAACGCCAGGCCTAGGGCTAAATTATTATGCTTATTGACTAACAATAGGCAAAGTTGGTTTCTTTCACTCAATATATTTTTCTATTTCTTGCCTGAAACTTTATTTCTCTTACAGCAATGAAATCGTGGTACAGTAATGTTTAACAAAGTCGCAAATTTCTATATAATATAATGACTACAAAGAAGTACACGCGTATGTACGTCGTTAACTAATCGAAAACAATATGGCCGCCATTGTTCATTATCGCAAACTTTTGTTCAAATCAAACTCGCCCCAATGGAGCCTTATCACGACTAGTTAATTCCTGCACAATATTATATACATATGTATGTTCATAATTGTGTGCAAATCATACACACGCTCAAAAATACACAACTCGCTAAAAATAACAAAATCGCTAAAAATGGATGTGCGGCGAATGGAGCAGCTCCGCCGTGTGCAAGGGAATGGCTTAGCGCGCCATTCTCCGATGACGTGTACCTCCTGCTCGATTTCCATTGCAAATTGGCGTATCACGAGCAGCCACAGCAGCGTATCATAATCAAAGATTTGAGTAAAATTAAATCACAGTTAGTAAACAAAAAATGTTTCTCGAACTTTATGATGCAGGCAGAATTTCCAGATTGCGAATTCTTCGTTTCCACTATCTCGAAAGTTCTAGACTTGTTTGTCTATATTATACTATTATTATATTATATGGTATCTCATTGTTTATTTGACAACTTTTTTATAATATCTTGCTTTTGGAATAGTGGTTTAATTGGTTATGTGGTTATCTAGGGCACAGATGGTCTGCGTGAAAGAAACACTTCCATACATAGGCCATATGCAGGCCCGTTGAGAGGAAATAGTTTTATGCTGAGCTTATTACTTTCGTACTTACTTACTTTCTAGCATCACAACCAACAGCGGGTCACTGACTCACGAATCCGCTCTCTCCGGGTGGCCCTGCTGTGGGCGCGCCTAGCTTAGCTAAGGCTTATTCCGCTTGGTCCCTTCAATGGGGCTTCGGTCTCCCTTTTTTCGCTGGCCCTCAATCTACGCAATAACATCCTCAAATTATCAATAAGAAAGATGACCCAAAGATCTGCGCAAATTACCGGAGCATTAGCCTTATTGCAATTGCATCCTCTGTTTTCTTCAAACGTATGCTAATGATATTGACATGAAGTAGGTCTGGCGGAACGTCAAATGTCAGCTTCAGGATAAAGGGGGAATATCTCTTGCCAATAGGTGCTACTACGGACACGGTAAGCAATTGAGAAGTAGAGTAGTATCTCGCCTGACAAAACGAACGCTCTACCAGCGGTCCAGGGACCAAGGTGTTTGAGGCCACAGTTGGAGGACGGAGACGTGCGTAAGGCCATGCCTCCGATGGAAAAAACAAGTAGAGGAAGCACTTGAAATGAAAACAAATTTTAACAGCCTCGTTTGGCTCTAAAGTCTTCAGATTGAAGTGTGGAAAATTGTAGCGAACAGATATTAGTAAGAGATTTATATAGAGAAATTGACTAATGATCATTGGATCCCGGGGCACGCTTTTTTTTGCGAAATTTTTGTACGGTGCTGGATATGGTTTTAAATAATTGGTCTTATCAATTCTAATATATTAAAAGATTAAACTATTTTCATAGCATTTTTAAACTTTTAAACTATTTATACAAACCTGATCCATTTTTTAAGATTTTTTAATATATAATAGGTCACAAATAGTATAATTGGGTCTCCCATTGAATCAAATTTTTTGTATGCACAATTTGACGAGCGAGTTTTAAGTAATAAAACCAACCCTCTTGCCCCGAAATTTTTCCAGCATGTGCTGCAAATTTGCGTTTTTGGAGGTCACTAATTTTCATACAACAGAGAGTTCCGTGGATGTTCACCGATGTGTTTTCTACGCCCTCTAATTGAGGTAATTTCATTCAATTTAGCAATTCCACTACTGGTCCATGGTACTTTTTTTTGTTTATTAATATGCTATTATAAGTACTTTTACAAATACATATGTACATAAAGAATACAATCTATATAATAAAAGTCCTCGTCACTGACTCACTGCCTAACTAACGCTAAGGCGTTCTAAGAGTTTAGAACATAAGCAAGCAGGAGTAATGAGATAGCACAGTGAGTAAGGCGCTGGCGCAGAAACTGAGAGTGCGTGAGTTTGATCCCTGGCAGGGTATTCTTATTTTTTTCGGTATCAATTAATTACTGGAAAGGCCACAGTAGTTTTTAGTTTCTGAGTTGACCACAAGATGGCGCCACTCGCAACTAAAGAGAAATTTTGATCTACAGCTTTGGAACTAAAAGCCGTGCAGCATTGAAACTCCGTATGCAGTCGCCTCATGGATGTGTCGTCCCACTGGTAAAATTTTATGGGCGTAGGATAAGGGGCGTGGCACTTTTTATCAACTCCAGATTTGTGTATAACTTTAGAACTACACATCACACATCAATAAAACTCGATAGGTACTTACTACACATCCATACCCTTCTACTGGGAAAATAAGACGGGCAGTGGACAAGAGGGCGTGGCACCGCCCATACAAACCAAAATGTTTATATCGAATAGCTTTGGAACTAAAAGTCGTGCAGCATTGAAATTCCATATGCAGTCGCCTCTTGGATGCGTCGTCCCATTGGTAAAATTTTATGGGCGTAGGATAAGGGATGTGGCACTTTTCAAGCAACTACACTGGGAATAACTTTAGAACTATACACCACACATCAATTAATCCCGATAGGAACTTACTACATATCCGTATCCTTCAACTCGAAAAATGAGACGGGTATTGGAGTGATCTCAAGCCTATGGAGTGAGACCAAACCTGACCCATATATCCCAAAAAATAAAAATAAAAATTGTCCACAATGAGTCAGTGGGCGCCACGGGCGCCTTTTCAAACCTTGTTTAAATATAATCACTTCACACTAGTTTAATGGCGGAATAATTCCGTAAAATTTTTGTTATTTGTCCGGAACAGTATAGTGATATACCAATGAGCTTTGCTAAATTTTGCCGGCTGAACAGTAACAAGAACTCCCAGCAAAAAAACTACTTCAAATAAACCTGGACGGACATTTGAGATAAACAAATACATAAAATATGTACATACATGTACAAGTATGTATATCGAAATTGTTGGAAAGTGAAGAAATAAAAACCAAAATCACGCAATCGAAAACATAAAATAAACAGTCGCGCCCAATCCAGCACACCAATAACAAAAGGTCATACACACAAACAATTTTATCAATGCTCCACCGGAAGAGAGAGGGACTAAAGTGCAGAGCGCTCTGGCAACAAAGAGAGAGGAATGAGACAGACACGCTTTGTATTACATACATATTTGTTTTTGTTTTGAGAATGACTCTCACATGTTTATTTGGTAGATTCTTATCGTTTTTTCCGCGAGAGTATCACAATAATTCAGAACAAGAAAGCCACTCAACCATATATGTACGAAGCAAACTTAAAATTTAAATTCTTTATTTATGATAATTGAATAGTTAAACAGAAACAATGGATTTATCAGTATCAGCTGAAGGTGAAATTAATGGCAAAAAATAAACGTAATACTAAATACATACATATAGGAAATGCAGCTGAGTAATTGGGGAACGGCGGTTGCTTTCAATGCGCTCTTAACAAATGTATGTTTCTATATATTTTGAAAATGTATGTCTTTTTTGTTTAACAAATTTCTTGCAAAAGTGATGCTTATTTTGGAGACAGCAAATGTATGTTATTCCCCGCCTCGTCATCTGCGAACTGCTGCACGTGAAGCGCGAACTGCTTTTACTGCTTCTGCAAGTACTCGTCGAACAAGTAAGCGGCCAGAGAGGGAACTTCCGTGTTCAACAGCTTGCTGAGATCGCTGGTGTAGCCAGACAACTGGCGCACACTGCCGGCCTGCTTGCTCAGGAACTTCTCCTCTATGTAGTGAGCCATCTCGGGATCCTTCTTGTGAAGTGCGTGGGTGTGCACATGCATGGCACCCTTCGAAAGCAGCTTCTCATTGTCTAGAGCGATGGCAAGCGAGTACAGCTCATCGACTTCCAGTACCTTGGCAGGCTGAGACACTGTAGCGCGGTTCTCCTGAATGGCTTTGAAGTCAACCTTGCCGCCGCGACGTGTGATCTGCTTGATCAAGTCGACGGTGTCATCGAAGGAACGATCCGAGAGACCCTGGTAGAGCTTCTGGAAACCGGGACGGTTCTTTTGGTATGAGCTGAAGTAGGTGGCTAACAACAGATACTCATAGGACTTGCTCAGTTGCGAGTTGATGTATGCCTGAACCTCGGGTTCGATGTCATCAATGCCACCGTAGCGTGCATTACAGATGTTTTCGCCTGCAGTGGAGGAAAAAAGAAACAAAAAATAAATGCATTAGCTGGGGATTCCGGCGCGTTAATCGGGAAAAAATGTGCAGCTACAGCAAGGCTGGCTTACTTTTGACTGCAAACATACCAGCGATTGCTTGCGTTCAATAAGAATATATGTTTACTTTAATAACTCTAGGAAATGCCTACAGAGCCATGCTCTTGTTCTACTTACCATCGGACTTGGATAATTTGGTAGGATTGCAGGCTTCGACCACATTGTTGTAGCACACATCATCGGCAACGGCTAGTTTTCCCTCCTGTTGCGCCGTGCAAAGGCCAACCAACATAACAATGGCAATGAAGGATTTCATTTTGAGACTGGTTTTACTTTTGGTAGATATTTCTGCAAACACAAAGAGAACAAATGCGTTAAATTTCATGCACTTCTAAAATTTTGTCGTTTTTTTATAACTAAGTAAATATTTCAATAAAAAATATCAACGCTTTGTCAGCAAAAACGTCTGTTGCTTGTTTTGTACTTGTGAAAATTTCCCGTCAGTTTTGTTGCTTTAATTTTCGTCAAACGGAAATTGCGTCGCACTCGTGAATTTTCGCTCCCCCCGTCATTGCCGTTGTACTTATCTATTTTTGCTTCTCTGTTCTGTCGCTTGCACTTAGAATAGAGGCGTTCACGTTTTGTTGCACGGTTAATATGTATATATTTTTCAAAGTGGTTCACCCAAGTACCAAAGTGGTCTTCCCGTCCCAACTTGCGTTCAGTTCAAATCTACGCTTGCCTACTGTGTCGTCTATCTTTGATAAGTGCTGTCTACCAGCAACTAAAATAATCTGCGTTTAAGTTGTGCCTGTCTGTTGTTGTGTTTTACTACTGAATTTTTTATATGTATGTATGTATTTAATTTTCACTGGACACTAACTTTTTGTACGCTCGATTGTGTCGTGTTGCTTGCTTAAACTCGAATTTTCAACTGGCGTTTATAGTGCCCGCATCCGTGGGTTTCTATCGATCGAAACTGCTACGCTTGCCTGCCGCCATGCACATTGTTTTTGCACTCGTCGTCGTTGCGCTCACTCACACGGCCATTCCGTGCCATGTCCGCTCTTTGCATTCGGCGCGCTCATAAATTCAAGAGGGCTCAGGCAACATGGCGGCGCGTGTTTTGTTGTTTTGCTTCGATTTCGTCTCGCTTGTTTGTGCGTTGTATGTGATATGGTTTTGTAGATAATTCGAGATTTCGTAGGGTTGTCGCTACACAATTGCCAAAATCATACATTTCTTATCCTACGGAAATCACAAATCGAGACATATTCTTATCACAAAAGTTCTTCACACTTTTGCATTCACTCGACGCATGAAGATGTTCACATGTGCTGACGAATGATCAAAATCGCTTTGGTGCAAAAACAAAATGGATTTCATAATGGCGTTTCAGCAATGCGTCATCTTATGGCGCAGGATATAAACTTTGTTCTACTTCTTTTTAAAATTGCTTTTGAAGACTTTTCAGTAGATTTTGTAGATACACCAATACCTCGCGTGGTGAGGAAAAAATCGTATCGTTTTAAACAAAATTTAAATTTTTCAATAATACTTTTTATTGATTTTTCCTAAATCAGATGCTTAATGTAGGATGTAGGTATACCTTTATAATAAAACGTAACAATAGATTTTCAAAAGAATTCAATAAAATTAATCTAAAATTTACTATTCTTTTTCTTTTTCTTCTTTGATCGAGGTGTACCCTCTCACTGTATAAAGCAGTGAATAAAGCTTTGACTTAATCCTCTACAAACTATACTTATCGAAATAAGAACTTGGTCGTTACATATTAAATCTTGCTGGGCGCAGCAAAACCGCCAAATATGAACGGGGTTAACCCCCCTTCGAATAACAGGTTCAAGGACCTAAACCCGGATCAGTGCCTCAACAGTCAAATAACAAAAGCCAAACGTTTTAGAGCTGGAGACTTTGTCCCGCTCCCTGAACTTCAACAAAATTATGATTACATCCCACGATACCTCGATATATCTGCTGTATCAAACTCATCCGAGGAAAGCGTTCGTCCTATTGCGTATGAAGCGTTCTCAACCGAGAACTTTTCTGGGCTGTTCCATTCGAATTATGTATGCTACTCGTGGGCTTTTGCGCCCATAATTAATTTTGCATACATACATATGTATATGTATGTATATCTAACTCTAATCACTGGATTGTTGTAAGCGAAAGTTTTTTAAAATACAATTTTATGTATGTACAAAATATTACGGGTCAAGTAAGTATATGTACAATACAAATTTTTATCGAACTTCCAATATTTTAGTTCTACTAGTAAATACATACATATACTAGAAAATATTAATGTTAAGTTTGTAAATACAAAGTTTGGAATTGTGGCTTGTATTACTCTCGAAAGCAAAGAGTAAGCTAAAATTTTCAAGTTCTACTAATTTTGTAAGCATTATATAAACTTAGTATACATTAATGTGTGTGTTTATGGTTGTAGGTATATGTACGTAAATATATTTTAAAGAAAAGTATGTAAGAATATCGTTGAGTATTTTTTTCTAGCGTTTTCTCACGTTTTCTCCAATGAAATTCATGAATAAGTCAGACCGCAAATAAAAGGAATTCGATCGGGTTACTGCTTAATAAATTTTTATAGTGATTGGATCGAATGTATTGAGGTAAAAAATGGGTATGGTAAGTGGTGTAATTGTTTAAATGTAAACAAGGATTTTCGTGAGCAAGTCGAAAATTAAGTTTTACTTACTAATTAAAATTCACAGTTGGTTCCGAAGCCAACTTGAGATGCATGTATTTTTCTTCTCTTTCGTATTTTGTGAACTTATAATATTCTTACATAATGCACTTGGCAACTCTAAGCCATATTCGATGAAGTTGTGGTACCAAGCTCCAAGCTCCAAGCGCCAACAAAAACAAAACACAAACAGCTGACTCAGTCTCAGGCAGCCATTGCCGCCATGTTTGATTACGTATGTTCTCACTGTGTTGGGGAGCCTAGCGCTCTCTGGACTGCGTCGCAGGGTACACCCCCCTTCCATATTGCTGCTGCTCCATTAGAATAACGCCAACTATTTTTTTTTCAGGAATAGCCGCGCCAATATGTGGAGTCGTGTGTATAATGAGTCCATTTCGCCAAAGCGAACCGAACTGGTCAATTGCAGAAGCAACAACAATAAAATAGCCCCAACCACATATTGCAGAGATAAGAGAGACAGAGAGCGGCATTGGCGGCCATTATACACACACGAGTTGAGGAATGAGAGACGGCAGCGTTTAAAAGTGTTTCGCTCGAGCCAAGAAAAGGCAGTTCGCGTTCGAAAAGCAAGCAACGGAGAGATATACAGGCAGTCATAATATTCCGCATAGGAAGACAACAAAAGTAAATCACCGATTTATAAATCCAACATATTACGGCCAATTGGTCACGAATTCTACTTTATCAGTAAATACATTGTACGTCGCCTTCTATGCCAGTGCGTATAAAGGCTTTGACAAGCTAAATCAAACGAAAGCAACAAACAAAAAAGCAATCGTTTTGTTCTTAGTGGATACGTACGCGGCGTGCAAAATAAAATTTTCAATATAAATTTGCCATACTCCAACTAAACCGATTCATTTTCTTTTGGACATTTAGCAAAGTGAGACGCACGTCTTATAAATTGAAACGTGAACATTTACTGTGATTCCAAAAGACAAAACAAAACTAAACTAAACCAAATTAACGCAAAATGTTTAAGTACATCGTTGGATTTTTGTTCTTGGCCGTGGCCATCAATTTCGCTCAAGCCGAAATGAAATGTAAGTACCAAGCTATAAGAAGAAATTATTTTCCTAAAAATGTCACTTATCTGCGCATTTAATGAAAAACAACAATGGGGAGAGTGTGGGGGGTTCGTAGTTTTCGTTTTTTGGTGGTTAATTTTCATCTCTCAGTAGAGAGCACTGACATTGCTCTGCGTCTCTCTTTTGAACGAGGCTGACTGGCAAATCGGCAGAAAAGTCATTTTGTTTATTTACCTACTTTAAAAAAATATTTCATAAATTTACACTTCGAGAATTTATTAGAAACTGGTTTTTATGCTCTTTGCAAAACGTGAACAAATTTCTCCGCTTCTATGCAAATTAACTACATACATATGCTAATCTCGTGCTAAGTTGAAATGATCTTCCGTGTTTCACGCTGCTTTACATACATAGTTATAGAAGGCAACGCAGTAACCGGTTTCGTTCTACACTTTCTACCTGTTTATTTCGTTATCGTTTTTCTTCTTCTTTTTTTGACTTTCGATTTCAGTTTTCTGATGGTTATTGTTGCCATAACGTAGCCATTTTGCATTGTAAAATTAAAATGAACCCTCTTTCTCCCACATTTTTTCCTAGTGTGCACCTGGCCTAGCAATTTTATAACTGCACAAACGCACGACTCTCTACCTGTAAGTCAACGCCAAAGAGTGCATCATATTTTTTGTGTAGAGCGCTCTCACTCGTTGCTCTGGCGGCATGCAGCGGCGTAAAGTTCAGTTGAGATGAACAATGGCTTATCGCATACACACACATCCCATGCCCTTTTTCACAATCACAAAAAACATTGAATAAGAATCTTACTTCCTCATTACTTTGTGCACACTGCACAAACACTTGGAGAGTTCGTTCGTCCAGCTCCTCTCAGTTATGCTCATTGTTTAGTTCGCGCGCTCTCAATGCGTTTGTATTTTCATTGGAGGGGCGCATTTTTGCACACGGCACTATTCAAAGCGCCTGCTCTTGACCGTAGCAACTGCTCCACAGAGAGCTACTGGCTGCTAGGGGGGACTGAGACGTTGCCCTGTTTACTGCAATCAATTAATGTGCGCATAATTGACAATTCAATATAGCCTGAAATGGTACGCCATCTCATATCTGTGGGGGAATTTCACCACTGGGAAAGGCATCACACCGAGATAACGCTCTTAGTACTGCTCTCATTGCAATTCCACTGCTCTTACGTAAATCTATAAAAAGTAATGCAATTTTTTTACGAACTTTGAAAGTGGGCCGATTTCTTTAGGACTCATAAGAGACGCTTGCGTTCGCAGCGCCCTCTAGTGACCCTTAAGAGCTTCTTTATAATGACGGTTTCTTACAGGTAATCCGGACAAAAGTAATGTTTCCAAGGAATGGATTGATTTGCAGGGCGCTTGCGCGAATTCTATGCGCCAACAAATTCAGAAGGAAATCGATGCTTCCTACCAGTATTTGGCCATGGGTGCTCACTTCTCGCGGGACACCGTCAACCGTCCCGGCTTTGCCGATTTCTTCTTCAATGCAGCCAAGGAGGAACGTGAGCATGGCTCCAAATTGATTGAGTATCTATCGATGCGCGGTCTCCTTACCAGCGACGTCACCAATCTGATCAAAGTGCCCGTAAGTACACCAGTCGACCATGTGCTGCGCCTTCAGTGGCTAATTGCATGTGCCTTCTGCTTGTTTTCCTTTCACAGGAGGTTCCGGTAGTTGACTGGGAAAGCGGTGTGGCCGCTCTGGAAGATGCTCTGGCTCTGGAAATCAAAGTCACCAAGTCTATTCGCGAATTGATCGTGACCTGCGAGAAGAGGCCCAACGACTACCACTTGGTGGACTACCTGACCGGAGTCTACTTGGAGGAGCAACTGCATGGACAGCGCGAATTGGCCGGCAAGATCAGTACACTGCAGAAGATGATGGACAAGAACGGCGCCTTGGGCGAGTTCCTGTTTGACAAGCAATTTTAAGCGAAGCGCGTAGCTGTTCATTCTGGCGCCAGACGCATCACCCCGCTGAGCATTCGCACGCATCCGGCGGGCCGTTACACTCCATTCATTTGTGCTTTATTTTTATTCTGCCATCGTATTGCGCCAAAAAACATAAAGAATACATTCTTCAAAGAAAAGCATAACTAGCAAAGTTGAAAATCCAAACTGTGCATTTGTTCATTATTTGAAATTAGTCGTTAACGAGAGGAAGTCATTACAAGTCACCAACTCAGACTCAAAATTGAAATTAGTATTTACTGATGTACGTTAGACAAGTTGTTTCCCTCATCATTACTTGTTCGGTTAAATGTACTTTTACTACTACTATTAATATTATTATAATTAAAATCATTTGAAATTACATATGTGAGTAAAAGTAGTTGTTTTCTTTTCTTGATTTTCCGATTCACTCTCTATCTGATTTTCTTTGTTTTATTAAAAAGAAAAACGCTCTTTGTTGAGCATCGCATAACCAGAGCACAGTTGAAACCTTGACTTTTATTTCATTGCCTTATCGCCGACATTCAAAACAGCAAATTACGCCTTCGCCCAACTGCGCGTCGTACATACATACATATGTATCTTATCAGTTCGAAATGGTATCAAGTCTTCTGGATGTGATCAATTTACAATAGATTCGTTGCGACTGTTTTGTGCCTAAAGTCGTAAATTTTCACTTTGTTTAATTTAGCCTATAAATTCTATATTATATTGTTGTCAATTAAGATCGCACATGCATATATTACTAATAAAGCTGTTTAGCGAAAAAATATGTCCACGTGTGTTTATTTGCTTTCAATATTCCCATTTGATTGGTTTCAGTTATTTAGATTGTTCGAGCGTTTTATCTCATTAACGGAAACGCGTTATTTCGCATGGCATGAAAAAAAGTTAACAATAATTGCGGGATTTGAGTAGTAGTAGAGGGGAGTTTTGAAACAAAGATAATGCTGTTCAGCTTTGACCAATGGATTTTAACCGACTTTTTACTAAAAAACCGTGGAATTTTTAGGGCTGTCTACAGGATTACAAGTTGTCCCACCTTCTTTCTGATGTTTCAACACCGCCTTCTATCTGTTCCTAAGGCAGAGTATGATTCAACTTTCAGAAATCCGAAAGCTGACCCCTGTTTTGTAAGTATATCAGCCTCTTTATTTCCGCATATACATATATAGTTTCTTGTTCTTTTTTCAAGTCGCCCACTCTTTGAGTTTAATTACGCATTCCTATTTAAGATTTAAGGCGATCACTGTCCGATCCATACACCTGATCACAGCTTGATTATTCAGTGCAATAAGAATGTTCCTATTATCAATGAATATACATACATACATCATAATAAAAAATTTATATTCTTTGCAATTATTCACCGGTCTCTTGTTTACGTGATACAGCGCATAGATCAGTGCCTGCATTTCAGCTCGGTATACGGACCTTATACGCTCTACAGTCTAGACACTAGACTAATGAAACAAGCAAGAGGTTATTCGAAAATACCTCACCCATAGAACCAGTTAGGTTTAAATTGAAAAGTGTGTCAAATCGATACAAACGCAGAAATGGGGTTAATCAGATAGTTTTATTTATAATTGGCGCATTATATACCGAGCTTGTACTGCTAATCTCGTGATTCGAATAGAAAGTCGGTCCAGTGAAAAAGTTACCGAAATTATATGTACATATGTACAAAGCAACATCAGATGGAATTTGACCTGCTTATACTGACACTCTTGCAGCCTAATCCCATTTACGAAAATGTTGGCGCAGACCTAAGGGCAACAAGGAGCTGGGGATAACCCTTCTCAACTAGCCGCATACAAATCGCATCCTGGCCACTGAACGGCAAAGAATAGGAATAATTCATAAGTCACTTGTAAAGTGCACATTTATGTACCCTTTCGATTGACAGGCGATGGGATCGAAGCGAATGGTATTGCCACGAGATTGACGTGCGTGGAATTATGATAAATTGTGGCAACTGTCAATCTGTTGTCAATTTCGTGAAACGGCGAAAGGGTGAATATTACGTACGTGTCGGCCGGTCTGGAGGAAGGATGTCTGTATGTGTGGGCGTATACCCCGCAAAAACTGCAACCTTTAATCCGTACTTTAAATAATGTAAGACTGTGACATGTGGACAGATGTCCAGTAGATTGCATTGCCAGTTCAAGACAATTTTCCATGTAGACTGAGAATTAAATTTGCAAATTTGTGGGTCTTTTTGTGATGTTCCATTTACATTTTAAATAAACTTTCAGCAATTTTATGCCCGTTTATGGGATATCTCACCTCAGTAGCCGTAAATAGCGGGAGTGGTTGAGATTAATCATACACATGTTTGTGTATAAGATATGCCCATCACTAGGTATATATACAGATAAAGGATGCGTTGGCTTTAGCTTTGCGGATGTGGAAGCGAAAAAATGGGAAAATGTAAAAAATACAAAGTAAAAGCATAATAAAGCTAGTATTTTACTTATTTTAATAGTTTTCAAAATAAAGCAATTTTTTCCGATTCATTATCAACAAAAAGACCTATTCTGGTGAAAGGACAAAATTCACTTTTCATACTTTTCCAATTGATTTTTTTTCTAGTAATAAACTTATTCATGTTATGGAATATTATCAAATGGAATGGCAATAAATGGTGACTGTAGCTCCAGAAAAGGAAAAGGAATTATTCAGGCATGTGATAGAAATCGTACGAATTCAAAACGAAATTTCAAATCGTACGAATTTATTTTAGTTGTGATGGAAATCGAACGATTTCATTTTAAATTTCGAAGGCATTTATTTATATTCAACATGAGCAATTCGAAACAATATAATGCCCTGTGATGAAATTCAGGGATACAGGCATGTGATGGAAATCGTTCGAATTCAAAACGTAAATGAAATTTCAAATCGTACGAATTCGTTTTATGTGTGATGGAAATCGAACGATTTCATTTCAAATTTCGGAATTTATGTACAATTCAACATGAGCAATTCGAAACAAAACAATGCCCTGTTATGAAATTCGGTTTTTACGATTTCATTTCGATTTGAAATCGCACCGAACAACTTGCTCGATTTTGAAAATGAAACATTTCACAAGGCAAATTGATTTCACTCGCCTTTTCGTACGATTTCGATTTCCATCACATGCCTGATTATTTATTCAAATATCTAAAAAAAAATAATCACTTGCAAAAAAATGGAGGGTCATTAGACAAAAATAAAAACAGAAATTCATATGAAACTTCGGCGTGATTAGAATGATGAAAGATAATTCCGCGGTCGCTTCGTCGGATTCTTGAGAACGATAAGTATTCAGGTTTTATTAACCAAAAAACTGCAAAATTAAGCTCACTAAAATTATATGTCTAAAAATTACATAGAAATGTATAAAAGGTAACCAAAAATTCAGAATGTTGATTTTGAAATTTACATACATAGGGGAGAGGGGGTACCTTCGTCCTTGGAGCACATTCGTCAAAGGCGATTTCGGTATGAAGGAGTCATCAGACATAACTGTTTATTAGTAAAAACTAACCCATAACTAGCATAAATATCCCTCACAAAGTTTGCCATCTCTATCTGAACAGCTGATAAAGTTACATTTGATTTTGTGTTTTCGCGCTTCGTTCCCGAATATTCAGGTCGGTAACGTAAGAAGTTTGTGCTGTATTTATACCATTATTTCGAAGTAAAAAAATAAAAAAAAAAAAGTGACACCAGGGTGGACTCGTCTTTTTTTCATGGGGCACATTCGTCAATATAACTTCACAGGTACTAAAAATCGAAATTGAGTTGAAGCTTCCAAGACCCTCGAACCTGGCTTAAACCTCCCGTAACCACACAAAATTAATATTAGCGTCGATCTCAGCACTTTAAACATTATATATAACAAATAATTTATTAAAAAAATTTTACAATAACTACCTTTTTTTGAAGCTCTTAAACATGATTTTTTTAAATTTTGATTACCTTCTGAAATATAGGCCTTCAAAAAAAAAGAGACGAAGGTACCCCCCTCCCCTACATACATACATACATACATACATACATAATTGGTCAGTACAACCCATTACCGGGTTACAACCTGACCTACGGCCTCCCTCCAGGCGCCCCTGCTACGCGCGCACCTTGTCCAGTCGGAAATTTCAAGATTTGCCAGTGCCTCCTCCACTTGGTCTTTCCATTGTAGGCATGACCTCCCGCGCCGTCTCTGTCTTCTAACTGCCGTCGTCTCGATAACCTTCTTCGCTGGAGCTCCTTCGTCCATACGCACGACATGGCCCAGCCAGTGAAGCCGCTTGGTGGTGGTGATGCGACTGACTATGTCAATATCGGCGTAGAGCTCGTACAGTTCGTTGTTCGTTCGGATGCGGTAGTCGTCGCCAACGCGGATCGGGCCGAAAACCTTGCGGAGGACCTTTTTCTCGAACACTCCAAGTGAAGCCGCATCAGTCTACGAGATCACCCATGATTCAGCGCCATAAAGCAATACGGGGTGATGAGCGTCTTATAGAGCGTCAGTTTCGTCGGTCGAGAGAGGACTCTACTTTTGAAATTTAATTAGTATATTTCCTTAGCTTATTTTTTATGACCCCGGGATCACAATTTTAATACCGCAATCCAGGGATCACAAAAGATGGAGAAATTTCTGAATGTATACACATGAGGGACTTCATATCGTCAAGTTAGAAATCGGAAGAATTGTGGACTCCTCGTCTCCGTGCTGGTGTGATAGACTTTCTGTCTGAAGCACCAGCATCTGCGATGCCTGTTTGGAAAACGAGAACATCACTTGACATTACTTTTGTAAATGCCCCAATGCAAAACTTTTCTCCAACTCATGAACTGGAGCCTGTCATGTTGGGATTAGATCAGCTCAATTCCTTGCTACCCTTCAGTGTCCTCCGCTGTATAAAAAGGGCCAGAATGCAATGGACTAATGTTTCTGAAAAAATCGCCCTGCTATAAAATAGTTGAAGTACCACGTGTTCCTCGCTACCATACAATGTAGTGCCTCCCACTCCTTTTGTTTGGCTCTGTTTTGAATATCGAATACTGTGGTCATCATCGCTGAACCAGCAACATTGCTCCATTGTCCAATGTCCATAGTGCAATTTATTTAGGTGCGCACTTTGACACTGGCATCATCAATCACGTGACCATATAAATGCCAAGTCTGCCGTCAACAGAAGCGCCTGCGTCCTCGCACGTACTTCAGCTTATACCCAGCGACCGAGATGCTTGCTCCGATAAAGGCAAGTGACGCATTTTGTGTGTTTTATCGCATTTTTGAGCAAATTATGCATGAGCGACATGTTTCGCTGCTTCTGTCGAACGCGTCCTGCCGCAGGATACGGCGTTCGGATGATAGCAATTTCGTCGCTGACATACGCCCCCGAGAATGAGCTACTAGCATGCAAAGCGCAACGAAAGGACATGCATGTCCAAACGTGATTATTTACGCCCAGTGTCAAAGGACACGGCATGAGGGGGCGTGTTATATAAGCGAACAAATCGTGCTTTTATAAAAAAACGATTTGCATTTCTTCTTGTAAACACTTCATCATAGAAGAAGCAATTTTTGTGCTGCACTTCAACAAGGATTTCATAGTCATGTAAATACTTGTATGTGTATTAAAATCGCTCGTATGTATTTGTATGCAAATGAGAGCTTAATCGGAAACTGTTTAATTTCACAGTGCGACAAAAATAAAATTTTTTCTAAAGCATGCAAAAATCGGAATTCACGCGATAGTAAAATCTTAGTATAACATAATTATCATGTCAGGTTTTCGTAGCTGGCGATTATTTTTTGGCAGGACCTCAAAATTTTGAAAGAACTACATTACGAATATTTTAAAATGTTTATGAAACATTTGGAGATATCAAAGAAACTTTGTATGAGCATCAAATAAATGGTAATAAGATTCAAGAAAGGCTAAAGAGCCTTTCGTATTGCCGGTGGTAGCCGCCAATTTGCTGCTCAATGCAAGGGCTCAAAACTAGTTCCAGATTCGGTCGTCAGTGTAGTCTGGAGGCAGGAAACGTTGCATGTAAGAAAAAGCAGTCAAGTGCGAGTCGGGCTCGCTCACTGAGGGTTCCGTACCAGAAATACCCTTTTTAGCGAATTTAGTTTCTCTTTGCCCGTCTGGCCAAACAATTTTCGACATTTTGGCCTACATCTTCGAAACAAATTCACCGAAAATAATAAAAAAAATATGTTTGTAATCCATGGATGTAGCCCTTTCTAATGATACCCCACTCGATATAAACAAAAAAAATTTTTTTCTGAGGGGGTCATCTTAAATTAAAAAAAAATTTAAAAATTTAAAATTTGAAAAAACCGGCAGCCATTCAGTCATGCGTGATCCAATACCTAGTGAGCCTGATTTTATCAAAATTTTCGGTTGAGAAATGGCGTGGGAAAATGGGATCATGTGGGGACAGGTCAGTTTTTCTCACATTTTTAACTATATCTTTCTAACCCGTTTACATAAAATTAAAAAAAAATACTTTTTATAATCTATGGACATAGCCCTTTCTAACGATACCCCACACGATACGATTTACAAATATTTTTATTTTTTTTTGTCCGACCGGAAAACCTTTAAAAATTATAAAAAAATATTTCTAAAAATATTTCTTAACTTTTTATAGTGAAAATGTGTTTAGGTTATCAAGACCTAACATCGTGCCAAATTTCACTTTTCTACGATAAAAATATGGTCGTTTTATATACACACTCCCAAAACAAAAGTGACCTTATAAGTGTTCCCGTTTTTTCCCTTTATGGGAACGGAACCCTAAAAAACAAAGAAAAGTAGGAAATATTTGTGTGCCACGATTCCCGTGTGCACCAAAGATTTTATTATAGAAGATCAAATTATGATAAAAGTTCAAAATATAAAGTTCAATTATAGTTAGCAAGTGAGATCACAAAATGGCGTCGCTAGGTGGATAGGTTGTATCCATACCAATAGATATGGAAAAGGCACAAGCAAAGTAGAAACAGTTATCAGTACTCGTAGATCTCAACTGTCGGATCGCCAAAATGCAAGTGCTGACCAGCAGCATAAAATTAGAGTTCGGCCCTAACTCTTTTTGTGTCTCTTGTCTCCGCACATTCGGCTTGCCGCTAATTCAGCGCTTTACACAAAAGGGGCTAGGGCTGCCAGAACTAAACAAAGTTCTTGACATGCTTATGAAACATTTGAATACATCAAAGATTTTTTCTTACCGCGATATCAGCCTCTGAGCTATAAAGAATCGAATTAAGTCAGGACGCACCTACAGCTGTTTCAACAGAAAAGATCCTTAAACCTCGCTGTCGAGAAATTACAAAGCTTTCCCTTCTCATAAGCGTTCGAGAATAGAGCTGCCGAAGCCCAATGACAGCAACAGTTCAGGGACAATCCATTTTCATTGCATTGCCCAAAATATGACTGTTAGTTAGATTTAAATTATGACTTGAAAATAATGAACAAAAACAACGAGAATACTATATATGTATATTAATGCTTTATTCGGTACTTTTAATGTTGTTCAGGCTTTGGCTGAGGGGCTCTTGGATATTTGTGACTGAGAAAGTAAAAATATTTGAAATTTTTGTCATTGTTCCTTTTAGGTTTTCTATTATGAGAAGGCAGACGTCTTTCAACATTTCAATTATTTCATTTTAGAATTGATTAAAATGTCGCCGACGACATCGAAAGAAAATCTCGCATTGTCACTTGACTTGTTCGACAACAGGACAACGTCTTAACCAACCCTTCTGAAATTAATGCAGCGCCGCTTTAGCATATTGACTCATGGACAACTTATAAAAGATTTATGGGCATACCATACGCACACACCAAGCGACTGCCGATAAAAAGGACATCTCTGTTAAACCCTTTTGCAGGCTATAAATTGGATTTGCATATTAGCACTTGGCGGTATGTCCTTCGGTCTTTCACGCATGCAGATTGTAGTGGTGGCAATGATTCCGACGCCATGCGCGTTCCACTTGGGAATACTGGAAGAACGCCCCGTGCTGGACACATGCAACAAGGGGCAATTGTGCCGTTAAGATTTTAAGCTCAGAAAGTTGCTTACATTGGAAATAAATCATTAAGCATACCTAAAAAGAGCAGAAATGTCCTTAAGTAGAAAGAATCCTAAGCATCGGACGACAGCATTCGAATTTGGAATTTAAGCATGCATCTCCACGAATCGGTGTGTATGTGGAGTTTAAATATAATTCCCTTTGATTTATATGCAAGGATATGCGTGCATGCAGATGTGTGCGTGTAGTTATGTCATGTTTAATTTAACGTCTTTATTTATGTTTGCATATCTGCTCAAAGGCGAATGTACCGCACGCACACAAACACACTTGCATTGTCCTTCAGTCGTTATGGTCAACTGGGGAGGAATGTCCTTTTTAGCTCGCGGCTATTTTATGATGATTTCTTGCCAAACTTCTGTAATTACGCAAATAAAATTTTGCTTTCAATGACTTTGACTTATGCCGAAAATGACCCTTGGTATTCACACACACACACACTCACTCATGCACACATGCATAGATAACGCAGCTAACAAAGCACTGTTATATGGGAGTGGGCACATTTTTAAGTGACCATTGCCTACAAAATTCTTGAGAAAGTTTTGAAAGTACATTCTCGGGACTTTTGTTTTATCTTGACGAGTGTGTGCTTTAGCACACACACACACACACACTCGTCAATATAGCGTAAGGGCTTTTCTGTTTTACAAGGCAGTGTATGTACAGTGTGCAGCAAAAGTGTCGGAAGATTAATATTGATTCGTTAATGTTAAAATATTTTAAGATTTATTTTAATTTCCAATTTATATGCAATTGTTTTGGAAATCTTCCATGATACTTGAGTTTTCGCAGCACAATTCTGAATTCACTGAATTCACAAAGTGTAAATATCAATTTGAGAAAGCATAAATCAAAATTCAGATAATGCAAACTCAATTTCAGAAAAGATCTGCAATGAGTTTGTTTAAAATTATGTAAGCTTATAGAAAAGAAAGAACAATGAAATTAAATACATAATCTCATTAAAGCATAGTTTTTAAAATAGTAACTATGTATTTCGTATAAATTAAAAATTTTTGGATTTTAACATTTTGCATTTTTATGCTTTCTTAAATTGAGTTCATGAATTAAACTCTTCATGAATTTAATTTTTAGGCCTTAAATCCAGATTGTATTTTTTAAATAGAAAGTTATTATTCTGAAATTTAACAAATTATCCTTTTTAGATATACCAGAGATCGTACCAGCGACTTATCGCATCAGGGACCGAGCACAAATCTCCTGAAGCACTGCGACTCAGGGTTCTGGAATTCAGCTTAAAAAAAAATTTCAGGAAAAAATTCAGTGTAATTGAATTGAAGTCCGAATGCACCAGATCAATGGCAATGACTTAGTTTAACTCATCAGCTGGCTCTTTAATTTATAGAGAAGTTAAAATTTAGTGAGGTTAAGAAATTTTAATTTATGAATTGCCCTAAGAATAGGAACACTTGATGCATAGCTGGTCCTAGAGCGTCTTATGAAAAAAAAGTCAAGATTTAGCAGTCTTCTGACCAGAATGCACAGATTTGTCCGCTCAAGCAAACATTGGAAATGGTGTAAAGGAATTAGATCGACGATTTTTTAAGAAAATA
Organism: Neria commutata; assembly: GCA_963457695.1. Taxonomy (NCBI): domain Eukaryota; kingdom Metazoa; phylum Arthropoda; class Insecta; order Diptera; family Micropezidae; genus Neria; species Neria commutata. The sequence goes on from OY735245.1 coordinate 28,184,006, forward strand.
GCGCAAATCGTACGAAAACTTTGTGAATGCGCTCCAATCGTAGTGTCTACCTGACAAGTATGATACGGCCTTTAAATTCAGGCTTCTTATTGCAATTTCGAACGAACTAAATACTTAAGAAGTAGTCGAAATGTACAAGGATCCCAAAAGTCAGACCTACATACATATACTAACAAGAAAAAGCTAGCCTGAAGTATGACGTAGCTATTGTGGAGTGTTGAGCTATCTCACTGAAAAATTATGCAGCCATGTTAAATTGCCATAAGCACGCACTTCGAATGTTAGTCAAGCTCAGCTTCGTTTCAAACGAAGTTCAAGTAATCTAGGCTTAAGCTAGCAAAGATAAATTGCTTTTTATTTCTTTGCGCTTGAATAAGCGAGAATCTATTGTGCAGCCACGGTACAAAGAAACTTCAAGGCTGTTCGTTCCACCTGATAGGCTGTTCATAATTTGGGAGTATCTTGAGCCGAGTGCTTTCAATAGTCGGACAGTGACCCAACAAAAGTTTTTGTGTCTTTCTACTTCTTCCCTGCAAGCTTCTGCACTTCACTCAATTGTCAATATTTAGCTATTTTTTGCAGCACTTCAAATTTCATCAAAATTGTAAGAACAAACAATTCGCGCTAGTGGGGAAGTTCTTGGCGTTCTTTAAAAAAAGTATTGGCAGTTCATGTGTGCTAGGATTAACGCTAAAATTAAATGCAAATTAAGTACAGTTCTTTAGTGTTCATGTTTTGTTTACTTCTTTTTATAAACTTTCGAATTGAATTAGAAATTCTGAACAGAGCTCAATTGAGCCTTTAGCAGAGTGTTTGAGAGCCATGCGCGTAAACACGAAATTAAATAATTCTAGCTAACTGATTTGTTTACGTTTGGATGGGGGTTTCATCGCCGCATGGCACCACGAGACGTGTGCACTCCTCCATGGCAAACAGGTTGAAATCAACGTATCCAACCAAATCCAACCGCCACTTAACTATGCTAATTTCTTTCGGCTTTAAACGATTTCTGCAAGCGCATGAAAGCGCGTGCTGCGAAATTATTCTCAGTTCTAATGAGAAAATATCTTTGTCTACAATATTTGATAAAAATCTAAACTTTTTATTTACTTATATACACGAGTATGCATATGGATAAACAGCACCACAATTAAGAAGTTAAGCAGTAATAGAAACTCATACATTAATTGACTAAGCAATTTAGAAATTTGAATTTGTTATTATCATGGCAACGCACATAAGTGATGGGCATTGGCCTACGTGACCATCTTGACCAGATAAGTTTGTTGAACAAAGGTGGTATTTCAATATTTCTGAGTGGACCGAATAGGATTTCTATCATCTTCGATATGTAAACAACAAGGGTATTCATTTAAGCGTATAAGTTTGAACAAATTTATCAATTTACCAAAAGTGTTAAATGAACGCTCTTGGCAAAGTGTTTGTGCAAATGGAGTTTGGCTGTCAAAAAGAAAAACCTAAAATGCCGACAATCAGCGAAAAAGTAAAGATTAATGTTGGAGCATTTTGAAAAAATTACTGTAACTCTTTTGAGTTTATTTTGATTGTTCAATACTAAACTTTTATCATAATGTTATAGATCATAGCTAAGCAGGGTTGCATTCGTTGCCATCTAAAGGCTCAGTTAGTGATGACGTATCGTATTTATTCGTATCGTAAATGTCTGAGAGAGACCTATTTCTATTAGAATTTCTGCGTTACGATCCGAATAAATACGTCAAGAGCGAACGCATGTATAGAGCTCGGGTAAAACATCCTGCGATACGAATAAATACGATACGTCATCACTAACTGAGCCTTAAGTTTCCAAACATCGTTTGCACAGCGAAATCATCGGGCAAATTTATCACATTTGTGCAAACGAACTTTCATACAAAATTTGACAGTTCGTTTATCAGGTGATAAATTTGTCAAGTTTGTTACGTTTGTCAGGCTTTTGCGCGTTTAAATGAATACCCCTAATATAACGGGATATAAGTGGGCATAAGTTGAAAACGAAAGTGTCCGTTTGGAACACATAGTTCTTTCCGACGTATAATCATGAATCTTCGCAAGGGTAGCTGCCCCCGAGAGCTTCGATATCATAAATACACAGAAAAGGAAATCTGTCTACAAAAATTTACGTAAATCCATTAAAAAAGATGCAAGCATCTTTCCAAAAAGTTTAAAATCATTTTTTGGTATGTGCAACAACATTATCAAATGGACATCGGAAGAGAAGATTTAGAACATTATGAAATTTGTCCTAGAAAAAGGTAAATATTTTAATACTGAAAGTTCTTAAAATTTTAGTTTAAAACTGAAGAAAAATATTGTAGTAAGAGCAAAAATGAGGCTCATGTTTAAATGTATATACACGTCCATTGATAACAAAACAGATATTTCTTTCTACAACTGACCATATTGGAATTCTTTCGCTGGACTTAAAAATATATTCAAAACTTTTGGGAAAGTTAAAGAAAAATGTTAAAGAGATTCCACATTTTCTTTCTTTTAGATCAAACCTGAATCCGAGAATGATAATAACATAAAAAAAATCATAGAGTTCAATGATATCTCATTCGGTAAAATAACGTCTATATATATATAACGACATGCAAACAAATATTTCGAAACATGTTCACGTTTTCTGGTGGTCTTATCTTTTAAGTTAAATATCGCTGAAAAGTGATTTTTACATCGATTGAAAGTAATAGAAAAACGATTAATGAAAAAACGATTAACGTAAAAATGGATGTGGGAAGATTGTGTCTATGTATGTACATATATGCCGCGACCCGTGAGAGGCTTTGGTAAGAAGCTTTAATAGGTAAAACATACTCTCAGGGAAATGTTAGGCTTATCCATCAGGTGGATGTAGAACAATAAATTTTATCTGAGATTCAAACCGCCGGACTAGGGATTGAGGCAGAGACACTCAGCGGTTCTACACTTACTCACCTTGCTTTCCCGATGCCATATTTCTAGCGTAACCATCAAAGTATGATAATTTTTGTTGCACACTGTATTTGTTTATATGTGTATGTCAGTTTCTATTTAGTTTTGCAGTTTTGCTGCTTTAGTTCAATGACCACAACAATCTCGCAAAATGCATTGCCACTGCCAAGAAGGTCACCGAAATTTTCCGTTGAAGAAGTTTTGTTTCCGCTAAGGCGGAGGGAATTTATAATATTTGGTATGATGTAAAGAATGTGCCTGTGAAAAGTGATTGTGTAGGGAGCAGCTGCTTCTTTCTTTTCTCAGCGCATTTAAATCCTTTGGGAACAAACCCCAATATCCTGCGATTTTAGGTACATATTACCTAGGTAACGAAGTTTGATCCTTGCTGGTCTGCCACAGTGACATAGAACGTGCTCTGCTACATATTCCCATTCGCTTCTGTTTCCTTTTAGTAATGAGGGGCTTTTCCTTTTATGCTAGAGTTTTAGGTTGTGCATAATGGAGCTACATGGCAGACCCCATATTAATTTTGGTCCGATAAAAATTTCCTTTTCTAGCGAGCTTATCTGCCATTTCGTTTCCAGTAAAGCCATTATGACATGGAACCCAGATTAGGTGAACTCGGTTATATTTGGCCAAATTGGCGTAGTATTCAAAAATGATGATGGACCGGTAATTACGATTTATAACGTCCGCTTTAAGTTGATGGTTTTTGTGCCCAGATTTTGATTTCTTGGCTGGGCTCACCATAGATAAGAGAAATAATCTTAAACTCAAATATAATAAGGTTGGAAAGTAATAACTTTTCTATAGATCTATATTTCTGTTTAATTAAAATGATAATAAAATTTTGTTTTCATTTCACTAAGGATTAACGTTTTTTAAGCTTTATTTTTGAAGCTAAGTTATAACATGATTTTATTATTTCGCTTGTCCAACCCTTCAATTATTTTATTTGAAATGATTGGAGTAATCGTTATTTGCTATATACAAAACTTAGGAAATGGGGAGACTTTTCAAGGGTCTTAGAACTGAGGTCTGCCTGTGGATCTACGGGATCTTAGTGGAAATAAGAGAACGCGAAAAAGATTTTAATCAAATTTAAATGCTATATACTAGTGAATAGTGTTTGAACTTTATTTACTACAGGCTCATAAATTTACTGAAGCTACCGAGCGATGCTGAAACGGGAGTACCAACTAACTGCCGGACAAGCGTTTATTGATTTAGCAATTGTCTTTGACGGCTCGCACTAAGCTGCAACACCTTTCTAACAATTGCATTACACGGCAGTGCTCCTGTCTTTCGACTCCTGCCGCTAACTCGCTCGGCAGACACCAGTCGAAGCTTTTAAGCATTCTGACCACGCGCCGCTGTGCGGTGCGCTCGAGCGATGCCGCCGCAGCTGCAGCTGCAGCCACGCCAGCAGCCGTTGCTAAGCAAACGAGACGCGCCGCAAGGAGCGAGCAATCTGAAAAGTGTCTGGGATTTCTTTATTTTGTGCTAACTTGGCACTCCTGCCTTTGGCCGCGCACACCCGCCGCACCACTCTGCAGCCAGACGCGCTGACACGCGTGTAACCGCCGTCGGCTCCATTATCCCTTCGTGCGCGCGGTTTCCGCACACCCTCTCCTCACCAGTGTTGCCAGAGACCTAGCTCCAAAAATCCCATTCACTTATGCAAAACGCCCTTTTTATCCCATTTAAAAAATCAAAAATCCCGGAAAAAAATCCCATTCACAAATATTAATTAAAAAACGTGTTTTTCAATAACAATTCATAAATACATATATGTACATATATTTTTTTAAACAAATATAAAGAACAAAAAAATTGCTGCTTAAAGCACAACGCTGAAGATTACACTTAAATTCGGTGCTAATAATAATATATTTACAGTTACAGTAGTAACTCGATTTTTGCAGATACTCGGTACTTCCCCACCTCGATACTTGTGGCACAAAATTTTTTTTTCATTACGTACTCAGTACTTGCGAAGTTAAAAAATTTTGACCTCAATACATTGCAACATTTTTTGTTTTGTCTTTGAATAAATTCGGGGAACTACCGCAAATGTATCAGTTTCGAGCTCAAAATATTTGGGGAAGTACCCACGAATTCATATGCTGACGAAATCTCTGTTCTTATTTAACTTGCAGTACATACTGAACAAGCAAGTGTGCACAAAATAAACCAAAATCCTAAATTTCTTTAGTTTCACTTAAAATTTGTCATTATACAAGTGTATTGAATTAAAATATAAAATGTAACAAACTTAGATTCTTTACAGTGAAAGTAACCCTTTATAATTTACAAATATGGGACAAAAATGACTTGGTACTTGCGACAATCTCGAAACTTGTACCGAGCCTGGTTTTCATTACGTGCAAGAATCGAGTTCCTACTGTATTAATAAATAAACAAAAGAAGTATAAAAGATAGGTATCGGCTCAAAAATCCCAATTTTAGCCTCAAAATCCCGCGCACCCTTTAAAGGTACAAAAATCCCTAAATATGGGCGAAATCCCTGGTTCTGGCAACACTGCTCCTCACATGCGTTGGCTTCTCCGCAGACTGTCGCTCCTCCTCCTCCACCCCCGAATCTCATGCTCTTTCTTCTCTTTTGGTTGCACTTGCCATTCTTTGCTCGCAGTCAAAGTTCTGCTTTCCGCGAACGGCAAATCCGCACGCAGTCGTGCTTGTGTGCGTGCAATCCTATTATCCTGTGACGTTGATGCCTTGTAAGCGCAGCACTTCTGGCAAGGAAATGCATGAAGTGCATTATTTGCAATTGAATTTGTTTATAGTTTTTGCGCGTTGCTTTTGTTTTTGTTTTTGCCATTGTTGGCTTTCTTTGTTTCTTGCTGTTGTTGCTGTTTGTGGAATTCTGCATCAGCATTTCGAATCCTTTCAAGTGCAATTTCGTTATTTTTAAGTAATTTCAGTTCAAGCTAACTGCGTCTTCTTGTTCTGTTCGTTGCCTCGAAGGCCAAGAGAAGCAATGGAAGCAGCGCTGCAGCACAGAGGGGGCCACAAAAGCCAGGCACTCAAAGGATTTAAGAAAAATGCGCTGCGGTTAGCAGCTGCTGCAAAGGATTTTCTTGTTTAATTGCTGAAATGGCATAAGGCGAAACTAATCGACAGCAAAGGGGGAAAAAGCGCGCACGTAATTGACTTTAGTGCTTGTGGGATGTGCTTGCCGTACCGAAGTTGAGTGACTTTGAAAATTGCAGGATCTGGCAGGTACTTCGGCAGCAACTGATTATTTGATTTAGAAAGACAGCTATTTTGAGCGAATATTTGTTATCGGAGAAGTTGTTTTACACTCGATGCGACGTTGAACAACACCTAACTCTGATCGATTCCAAATCTCTATAACGCTATTATATGTATATAAGTATTTTTAAATCAGCTCACAAGTTAAATTCGCTCGAGGGCTGCTAAAAGGCATTCCTCTCTCCGACCAACTAATCGGCTTCGGCTGGTATCGGCCGAAATTGTAAGATTCAATTTGGTTACAGGAATTTTATCCATTGATATTAAATATGAATTTGGTATAAAAAGATAAATTCGAAGAGTTATAACTTAATGAAATCACAATGCTTTTCTAAGAATCCCCTGATTGAATTTCTCAATCCAAAATTTTCAATAGAAAAATTATTTTCAAAGTCATTGCATTTTAATTCATAATCTAAAATTAAGTGGAATGCAATGCAATAACAGCTTCGACCAAAAATTGATGTTGGTTGTACACTACATCAATCAATCCTGTCGATCTCCCCCTTGTTTGGCCTGATTAAAGCCAATTCCTAAATTGCCACGTAAGAGCGAAAATGCAGAGCATCATCTTTCTACATAGCTGACATTTCAGGACATTTCAGGACATTTTTTAAAAACGTTTTTAAAATCAGTTCTATCATTACAACGATTTATTCGCTACATTCTTTAACGGAAATCTTGAAGCTTTGATTTCAACAGGAGTTTATTGTTCAAATGTATGTTCATATATTAAAAAACGCTTAAATCAGATTTTTTTAAAGTTGAGTCAGCAGGCTTGCGGGTTTTAGCGACAATATGGAATCATACATTTCACAATTTCTGTTCACCCTTTTTCTCATACCCTGAACAATTTACGACCACATCTGCTTTGTTATGCCTGCAAAAAGAAATACCTAAAACCCTTTCGTTGCTCACTTTCATCTTAGCGCAGCTGAAGTGGCCATTTGTTGCAAATTAATATGACAAGCGGATTAGGAACTGCGCCAAAGAGAATACAAAAATAGAATGTCGAATCCAACTAAAACAATCAGATAAGCCGCACTCAAAATGAGCACGTGAGCGCACCAGGAAAAAGTACAGAACAAGCTCGCCCCTCCTCAGCAACAGCGAGACCAATTGAAATACCCTGAAGGATATTTATCGAAATCCGTCATCAAACGCCAGGGTCACTTTGCTCAATCGCACGCATTAGAACGTGCTCTCGCGCCATTAACCCTTTCCCGGCAAACCGCCGCGTCGCCATTGAGAGTGGGCTGGGGTTCGTTCGCTCATGCGGCCAGCGCTCAATTGACTCAAGTGCCTGCAATGGAGCGTCCAAGCGCCAGGGGAATCTAAATCAACAGTGTTGTTTGTTGTTCGCTTTTCGCATTCGCAATTCGTTTCAGCGCTGGGCAAAAGGCGAACTGGCCAATTTCGGCGATTTGCTGTATTTGCACAACTCCATCAAAGGACGTGAGCAATTGCTTGAAATGGAAGACGAAGTGCGGATGTGGCATGAGAGGAAAATCATTCCCAGGTGCCTCATTCATATTGCTTTGATGTTGCAAATACAGCGATTGTAATTTCAATGGCATTTCAATAAGTATTTCGTTTAAAATGTCACACACGAGATAAGAATTGGACGGGCACATCAGCTTCTTCAGCATGGTTTACTCATTTTTATCGATTTATTTAGTTGTTACTCCGAATAGTTCTAAGATAATGTTAGTTTTTTGTAAAATTGTTGAAAAATCCTTTGTTATGATTAATTTATATGAAGTATGTATGCACTATAAAAACATAAGCCCAATTCACAATCTTGTGCAAATGATCTGGGATTTTTGCAATTGACAGTTTTGTAGCAAAACTACAGGAGTTTTGACAGTAGTTTGCTACAAAACTGTCAATTGCAAAAATCCCAGACCATTTGCACAAGATTGTGAATTGGGCTAGAGTCTTATTGTACACCGCAATATTTTATGATAAATAGCCAGGTGGAGGGAAATGGAACACATTTATGGACACTTCGGCAAGGAAAGTGCTTTCTTGCGTCGCTGTAGAGGAGGGTGAACTAATCTCTAAAGGAAGGATTTGGTAAAACAAGTAAGAAAGCATCAGTCGGGTTTCACCGACAGAGTAATACCGTACACCAAGTAACCGATATGCTTAATAGGACTGTATATAGCAAACATTGACACTCTGGAAGGTCTACAATAGAAATTATCGGTATAGATAATTCACCACCTTCTTACTATTAATAAAAGCTTGGGGCGCTTATGTGTTCAAAATTTGTCAACCAATTGATACAATATTTTATTTTATTTATTTTTTGTAAATAGATTGCAGTAAAGAAAGGTAAGTGTGAATATAGATTTTGAGCGCCCAAGCTTTTATTAATAGTGTTTAAGCCAACGCGTAGGGTACACCGATTCGGTTGTAGCGAGGTGGCAAGTTGATGCCAAGTTTCGCTTGCACCCGAGTGCTGTGAGCCGGTGGCGGCAAACTGCGCTTGGGCACTTGCGAGTCAACCTCCAAACCGAAAGGGTAAGCCACTCTCCTCCATATGAGGATCTAGATCTAACATAACCATATACAGTCCACTATATTATCACTAAATTCACATTTAATCTTAATAAATTGCACTATACGTTTTATAACGTTCCTATCGGAAACTGCCTTGCATTTCTAATTATTTTCTCTATTTTTCTGTGCACGACCAAACCGCTGCTGCGACGCCGGGCCACGGACTCGCCCCATATTGATCGTTTGCGGATATATTCTGCAAACCCCGACGCGTCGCGTCTTTAAATAGTAAGATACAGGTGACTTGGAAACAATTTATTTTCAACTTTTTAGTACATTAAATAAATTAAAGCTTATTTTTAAAAAGGTTTTTTTAATCTCATTTTTTTTCTACTTTTTAGTCTTCCATAAATTCAATTTTAGAGCTCTCAAATTTTTCGCAAAAAGAATTTTAAACTTGCAGAAATGCCCTTTTTGAGGTTAGAAGTCAGCCAAAAGAAACAACGAAGAGTAAAAATCAGATAACCTCTTTGCTTGGTTCAACTTTTAGTTCCAAAGCTATTCGATATCAATGAGTTGGTTTGTATGGGCGGTGCCACGCCCCTTGTCCAATGCCCGTTCCATTTTGCGAGTTGAAGGACACGGATATGTAGTAAGTTCCTATCGTGTTTCATTGATGTGTGGTGTACCTATAATTATAAACTTAAGCCCAAGTGTGTAGTTGCTTGAAAAGTGCCACTCCCCTTGTCCTACGCCCATAAAATTTTACCAGTGGGACGAAGCATACAAGAGGGGCCTGTATACGGAATTTCAATACTGCACGAAATTAGTTCCAAAGCTATTCAATATAAACGATTTTTTTTTGTAGTGGCGGTGCCATGCCCCCTTATCCAGTGCCCGTCTTATTTTCTCAGTAGAAGGATATAGATATTTAGTAAGTTCCTACCTAGTTTCATTGATGTGTGATTTGTAGTTCTAAAGTTATACGCAAATCTGGAGTTGATAAAAAAAGTGCCACGCCTCTTATTCTACGCCCATAAAATTGATTGATTCATGTATTGTGCTCCTGTTTACGCATGTATGCAAAGTTTCAAATCTCTATGTAGTCGGGAAGTGGGTGAAAAATTGATTACTAGATTTGACGACATACTGATATACTGACATACCGCGGAAAGTGAACCTAATATAAAGCTTATCGTTTTATATAAACACTCCGAAATCAAAAGTGACCTTATAAGTGTTCCCGTTTTTTCCTTATAGGGGAACGGAACCCTAAAAACAATAGTTTCGGGGATATGTTTTTCCTTTATTCTTTCTTTACTTATACCAATATCAAGCAGCTACTGCCATGACTCGCCACAAAGTGCTTTCAATGGGGCGCGGGCCAGTTGACAGCAAAGGGCAAAGTTCGTGGCATTTGCAGCTCTAAAGCCGAAACATGGCCCGGGTTGCCAGTTGCATTTAAGTTCAATGCAGTTGGACAGTGGCTGAAACACTATGTTAATGACTACCACAGGGCAGAGACCGCATCCGCTCTAAGCTGTCAACCCAGGCCGGTTTCCAATTTTTCGCTCGCCCACCCAATGAAAAGCAGAACACACATTTTGCTTGTTTCATTTTTAAATCGACATCTCCAGTCGCACTTTATTGCAATATATTTCTTTTTTATAAAATTTTCACATATTAATATTTTCTGAGTACCTATGTATGAAAAGTCTGCGATTTATAATTATTTTGAATTTTTAGTTGCTTTTTCGCTTTTTAATGCATATTTTTTTTTATTTATAATAGTATTTTTTAGATGTGGTATGATATTAAATATTTGTTTAAATTAATAGTTAGAAATACGATTATAAATGGTATACATGCTAAGAATAAGTTAATAATAGTTTCTCTTCTCATATTTTTTTTGTGGTTTTAAAATTTTTTGTTTTATTAATAAGTAAATATGCATTAAAGTTAATGTTAATATTATGAAGTGAGAAAAGTTTATAAATTTTATGCAATTACATACGTAATTTAGTTTCAAAAATTTTGTTAAATTTTGTTGTTATTTTTTTTTATAGAAAAGTACAAAAGCCTTTTAGTTGTTTGTAAATTTATTTGTGTTGTTTCATTTGTTCTTTTTTCGCACTCGTTTTATATAAATATTGTATATTGTATACGGTTTGATTGCATAAATATTATTCGCTCTGAATACTATGTTTTTGTTGTTGTCGATTGGGAATTTGTAATTTGAAAGAACGGGTTGCATTTTGTCTGATTTGAGTTTTGGTATGATTACTTCAGCGCCTATACTTTTCTCTTTTCTACAAAGCGTTTTTCTCTATTTTTATTGATATTTTGTTAAGTTTTTTACATACGCAATTTTTTAAGCACAAAATATGATTTTTAAAACCAACAAATTTTCGGCTGCATCTACAAAAAAACAGTTCCAAAGCAATTGTAAATCAATGCAATTCGAGAGCTTAGTTTAAAATTGAGTAAATCAAGCATAAAATTGAATGCGTTTCTCGGTTGATTCTTTTCCTTCTTCAGCATTTAACTAAATACATTATTTTTGTTCGCCTTTAAAATACTCGTAGAATTTTAAAGCAATTAGTATTGTGTATAAAAGTGAGTACGTTTAAAAGTTTAAAACACAAAGAAAACAAATCTCATATGGCATAAACATGCCTACATTTTGACCTTTTGTCATATGTATGTAAATCCAGCCAGAGGTCAGGAGTATCTGACCCACTGCTATGCAAATTTCGTAAATTTCTTTGCTCTAAAAAACACTCAATAATAATAATAGTAATAATGCAATATATAAATGTGAATATAAATATCAATGAAATATTTTGCTTTAGAAGAGGTTGCTTTGTTATCATCATTAAATTAATTCAATGCTGTAATTAAGGATTTGATTCAGGTGGCATAGCACTTTTTCAACACCTTGTTTAGTTCATTTACAAAAAATATTTTTCCAGCAAAGGAAAATCACCATAGGATTGGGGTCTCTAGAAAGTCAGTTATTATTGAAGAAACCTGCCTTTAGGTATTAGGATTTGGCCGCACCCAATGGGACTTCTTTCGGATAGAAAAAAGAACGACAGGATCGGTTGATTAGATATTCCTATATGGTAGCGATTTTTAAAATATTTCGAACCTTGGCCGGCTATAAGGTGCAGTAACTTTAAAATGATTCGAATTGTTTTAAAGGGCTTTGTGAAAATTCTTAATGCGATTATGAAGTCGAAAAACTGCTATGCCCCGTTATGCATCAAAAGTGATCAAGTCAATCAATCAATAGTACTAAACTAATAGACAATATTTTTGTTGTTTGGTCTTCATTTTGCATCAGTTTATTTCTATTCTTTATTACGCTCTTGTTATTATTTTTAATTGATTTCATGAGATTTTTATTGTTTCTATTTTGCTGGCTCTTTTACTTCGTTTACTCTTCTTCTTCTACCTCTACGATTCATACGCATGCCTTTTAAAAAACTTTTTTGCAATTGTGAATAAAAACAAACGAACATTTAAAAACAATTTGTACTTTCGAAAGGGGGGAGAGACTTTCTTTGTATTCCGTTACGCTTTCTTGCAATTTTGCTTAGGGAGCAGAGGGGAGCATTATCGATTTAATTTCTCTTACTTAATTATTTGTTTCGCTTTTTGTTTCTTATTCTTTTTTCACGCTTATGGTTTTTCGTTTTGTTTTGTGAGGATTTTCGTGGGGTGCTGATGAGGTTCATGTCTTTTGTATCATTGAATGTTGTTTTTGTGTTTTGTATATAATTTTACTTAATTATTTGCATTTAACAAGGAAATTAATTACTTTTGCATTTCTCTTTTCCGCTGCTTCGCTGCAACTTTTTCATACAAAATCTCTTTTTTACTTGCTACCAAAATGCGAGACATACAAAACAAAATGCGGACAACTGAAATGTCAGTAACACAATCCGAAGGAGCAGGCATGTTCTGGTACACTGGCTACCAAAAGTAAACTTCAAGTTTTTTTTGGCGACAACTGTAAATATCAGAGGTCCAGCCAATTGTGATTTTTATAAAAAAATTCACGTCATAAAAATTTTGTTATATGTAGTAATCATATTGGAACCAAAGTAAAAATCTTTTAATCTCTTTTCCATCAAAACTAAATATCTATCATCAATCGCAACTTTTCCGTTGAAAAATCTAAATTAATAATTGATCGTTATTTTTTGCTTTGCAATCACAAATCGAATTTCGTACATCGAAAAAATGCATTCCAAAGTATAACAGTTGATAAAAATGAATCAACGATCTAAATTTTTTCGATCAGAAATACAAATCAGCAAAGAATTTATGCATTTTACCAGATCTGTTAGACTAAAAAAGTTGTTAAGTGTAAGTATAAATTCTACATCCATATTCATGTTCGATAAAAAAAAAATAGTCATATTTGAATGATTGTTATTTTTGATCGAAAAAATAGCATATATAAATGTGCATTAAATTACTTTTAAAGTGTGATCTTTACGTTTAAAATTTGCAAAATAACGATAAAAGTATTGGCCGACTTTGCCCGCTCCAACTTCAGCTCTCGCGCTTACTCCTTACTCTACGGCTAATTATTGGCGCCGTCTTCTGCTCACTTTTTCAATAGATTCAGTTTAATCAGGTCCAAATGAAATTTCACTAATTCAAGGAATTTAAGTTACTTCATATGCAATGCGTCTAAATGAGAATGAGTATGTAGTCGCTCAACAGCCCGGCGCAAGAACTACGGCATACTCGCAATAAGTAGAAACATAAATACAAGTAGAAATACTGACAAACGTAAACACAAACGTAAACAAAATTCTCTATGTGTTGTCTCTTTAACTAAAGGTCGCGGCGCAAACAATTCTTTTAGAAAACAAACCTTGCCTTTCATTACTTCGCCTTTTAGGGCCGATGCGCAGGCGCGCCGACGCGCCGACGCTTTCGATGCCTTGGCGGGCGCTATTTCGAGCAAGGACTGTGCCTCACCTGAGTGCAAAAATTTCGTTAACGAGGCACACCTTCCGAAATAGCGCTCGCTCGAATTTGGGCAGCGGCGCGGCAGTAGTCGCCTTCAACTTGCTTCTTCTTTCTTTCTCTGGTTTAGGATTTAGTTAGTTAGCTGTGTGTTTTATTTCTTGTTTTGCTTAGGATTAGACTAAAATTTTAAATATTTAATGCTTGGCTTTTTGTTTTTGTTTATGTTTAGCTGAGCTTCTAGAGCATACATACAAACGTTAACGAAACATACAAGACATAATCATTTCAATGCAATTAATATAAATAGAATATAGTATATGGAGTATATGCATGTGTAGTAAAATTGAGTGTATCATTAGCTCGCAATCTAATGGCAAGTCCAATGCTGCTACTTCGAGCTATCAAAGTGCAAAGAGAGCTTCCTCAATGACAAAGCCTCGTGTGATCGTTTGTTTGCTTGGCTGTGGTTTGAAATTAGCGCAATTTAATTTAATTTAATTTGCTTTGTTCATTGTTCTCCTATTTGAGCACCGAGCTTTTTTCGTTTGCCCATTCGACAACTCGACAATTTGGCACAATTTGCACTTCAACACTTATCACTTCCATACGAAATGCACAAAAAGTGGCAAGTGGCCAAATACAAGTCTGCAGGGATGTTGCTCGTAGTGCCCAAAAATTTGTCAACCTATACAAATTGATTTCAGTTTACGAACCAAATCAAACTTTAAATTGTGTCAACGAAATATTTGTTGTATGTACAGTCCTTGTCAACAGAAAGCAACCGCAAATTTTCAAAAAGTACATAACAAATTTACTATTTCTTTCTATACATTAAAAAAATTCCTTTATTTCCTTCAACAAATTCCATATTCTTTCTTGCCCAACTAAAGAAAGGGTAGTAATTTCTTGTTTGGAAACATACGTCCAACAGAAACAGACCATTTTGTTATAAAAGAGAAGCTCTTGAAAATTTCAATTTAAAGATATAATTTGCATAAAGTCAAAGCTCTTTAGCTTAAGTCATAACTCTTGGGGGAAAAATAGAGCTACTTTCAGTAACTTTTTTGAAAATATACGTTTGCTATCTTCTGACACAGACTGTATTTCAGTTATTTGTTAGCTTGAACTGCGCTATTGACTTTTCTTGTTGTTTCTGTTTTGGTAAAGAAAAAATTTATTGCTGTCTTTAGACAAATAATGTGAGACAAAGCAGCCTTTGAGCAGCTCTTGCATTGGTCAAATTCAACTTGACCCATAAAACGCTTTGACTTTTTCTATCAAAATCGGCTGCCGATTGATTTAATTTTGTTGCGGTTATATGTATGTATGTAGTTTAATAGTAATATGAATGTTGTTGTTGCATAGATATATAATGATAATTATACTTAACGGTTTAATTGATTTATTAAACTCTGTAAAATGTATGCAAATACAATAAGTCAATAGATAGCTTTTCTTTCTTGCTTTGTTTCTTGCACTCTTTCCGCTAAACTCGCTCCTTCGTGAAACAGTGAAATAATTATGTATGGCAAAACATGCATTTAAATTATATATGTATATATGTATGTACATATGTATGTTATATATGTATATATGTATAAATAAATGTGGTTGTGAGTGAGAGTGTGCACTGGTTTGAATTCGACTATTAAAAATTTGCATTTCTTCAACTTGCTCTGCTCTTTTAGTTGCCACTTACTCTCTTACTCTTTCTCTCTCTTTCTCAGTATCTTAACTGTCTGTCTCAAGTGCTTGTATTTGCTGAGTATTATCATGTGAATATGAATATATATTTTATCATTTGTTTTTTTTTTTGTTTTTCTCGTAAGAATTATGCTAAAAAGATGCTAGTTCTGAGGTAATCGATTAAGTTTTGTAATTCTTTGCTTAATTTGCGTTTACTTCAAACAGTTTGATGCTATGTTTTGCTTCAAACTTATATTTTTACAACAGTTTTCGACGTATTTTTGCAGAGTGCTTGTAGTTGTTGTAATATTTTTGCTGCGTTGAGTAATTAAGTAGCTTACAATATGTATTTGTTTGTTGCGAAAGCTAGCAAAAGCTGAAAGCTGAAAGCTCACTAGACGCGTGTGCACATCGAAAGCTTGCTCACAGCTGACTACAGCTGTTCACTGTTGAGCGTTATTAACGGTGTTTAGGACTTGTAGGAATTAAATACAATAAAAAATAAGCAGCTAATTAGTTTTGAAAATTGGTATAAATTTTAGGACATTTTGTGTGCGTTTTACGAGCGCAACTCAATTTTACAAAAGAAACTAAATTACAGTTAATTATGCCTGGTGCTTATGCATAGGGTTGTCTTATTTTACTGCCAATTACTTACAAATTTACGTAGACATCAATTTCAAAATACTTACACTCTCGCACTGTTCTCCGTGAGTGAGTGAGTGATGACTTAGAAAATAAGTACTTTTCACAGTTGCGAGTGTGCTTTTGCTTCCCAACATTATTTGCTCTTAACAAATTTTATTTGAAAAAGAAATCGCAGACTTTTTGCTTAAAAACTAAAATTGAAAAGACGTTTTTTGTCACCTAAATATGGCTAAAGAAAAGTGTGCTTCCAACGATTTTAGAATTGCCAAACATTTCCGTATCAAAATCTTGCTTATAGTGTATTACATAATTTTGAAAAAATATACTATATCAGTTTTAGGTTTATACAAAATTCAAAAATTGCCAATTTTTATTTCTTTTTGCCAATATTAAAATACCACAAGCTTAGACTCACAGTTTATTTGCGCTTTTCAGCTCTTTATCTCTTTTGCTCTTATCTTTAGTTTTACTTACTCTTAGGCGACTTTTTCAAAATATTCAAAATGGTTTTTAATTCTAATGCCAATTATTTCAACTTAAAGACTAATGCGAATTTCACAGTTACGAGTTTTCACTTTTCAAGTTGCCAAATGACGGACCAAATTTTTTCATTGCTTTTAAAATTAGTGGATTATGCCAATGCGCAGAGTGTCTGCTCTTTTCAGTTAGTAAATAAATATTTTACCAATTAGTTATCACATTTCGGGAGCTCTTTTCAGCATTTCAACACACACGCAGCAGATGAATTACAGCAATTAATTTCGTAAATACAACAGCACAGCAAGAATTAGTATTTTTAGTAAAAAGTGCGCTGTTTCAAATACCGAACGAAAATGATTGCTTCAGCTGCGAATTGCGCGTGCGTATAAATGCCAATTACTAAAATACACACACCTATATAATGAGATACAATATTTGCACAAAAGAAATTAGTTTACTTTAAGCCGCTAGTCTGCAAAAGTACCAGTGAATTTTAACAGATTTTGTAGTTCTCAACAGCAATATTTGTTAAAAGTGACAAGTAAATTGGTTAAAATGACTACAAATTTGTAGACATAGGCCAACTTCAGTTTGACTTTAAGCTTACAAAGAGCGATTTTAATTCTACGAATTGTATTTGACACTTACCTCAAAACTACACAGTTGGGCAGTAGCGGGTTAAGTTCAATCGCTGCAATTGCGCAATTGCCTTTGCAGTTCGAAAGTGATGCCTACGATTTATATGCATTTGTAAAATGCTCACAACTACAAAAACTTAAATAGGATTTTATGGGAACGAAACATTTAAGTGTACACCGATCTTAAGCTAGAAGAGGCAATTACAAAAACACAAATACACACAACTACATGCTTAAAAATAACAGTTAAGTGCTTGAGGCTTACGCTTGCTTAGAACTACTTTCTTATTTTTGCTTATTTATGTTTAAGGATTTACTAAAAAGGTACGAGATACAGCAGGAAAAACGGAACGTGTTAGTAGCCTTCGGTAGCCATTCACAAAGAGGTAATAAAATGGTAGGTAGGTATGCTATGCTACAGTAGTAATACTTACTATACGTCTAAGGAGAATTATTTGCTTAAAATATATATTATCGGAAATGTTGCTCATTTCACTTTCAAACCAAGTTGAAAGCAATTGCAATTGCAATTGAAATTTATGTCCTATTGCAATCGATTGCGCTCGAAAGTGAAACGTAGAACATGGCCTTCTATTTCAAACGATTCGTTGTTGGCACATGCATTTTAAATGCTGCGCATTCAATAATTTTATAAAATGTTGCCTACTTTTGTCAGGCTTGACCTTGAGGTTATGCCTATGCTCACTTTTATTAAAAATGTCGAGTGCAAAATATTACAATTTGCCATAACTTGTTTGGTTATTTCTATCAGATTTAAAACTATTCATCAAATACACATATACAAACACTACCGATTGTAGTGCATTGTTTGTGTGTGGGTGTGTGCAAAAATTTTGCTTGGTGTTTTTTGCGCTTACAATGATATGAAATGTGTATGTATGCGTGCGAAAAACCAAAAACTGCTTTGATGCAATGAACAATGAAAATGTTGAAGAAATGTCTTATGAGCATTGTTGTTGTTGTACAATGATGACTGCTGTTGCTCGTGATGACTGTCGTAGTGTGCCGAAATGCAGTTGTTGTTGTTTTTATGGCAATGCGACTGCAGCGGCAACTCGAAATGAACTAAACACAAAAAAATGAATCCTTTCAGTTCGAATTGTAAAGGTAAAAATTTTTAAATATAAAATTTACGAAATTGAGATAACCGACAGTTAATACTTTAATTAAGATAAATTACTAGTTTTGTTTCTGTGCGGTTTTAAAGTCGGAGCTTGAAACTATGACATTTTTCAAATTAATAGCGTTTTTCCTTATAAATCGTTAGATTTGTCCCGTTTACGCTTTTATCAAAATGTTTTTACCAAATGCTTCTCAGAGCAAAAACGAAGTGTGTTCATATTTGTCCCCATCTATCAACGTTTTCTATTCTAGCCCAATTAACACACTGTGAGTCACCGTTGGCGATCTGCAGTGACTCATGACTTCGAGTTGACTCGCTAGAGGACTTGACTCGTACTTCTCACTCCTCGAAAAACTCATAATCATAGTACTATCAGCTATCATTTTCAGGCAATGGTTTGACAGAGTCTGTTGCTTGTGCACTGGCCACGAGGATAACGGCGCCAGCTAGCAATTAGACAAGAATTCGCAATGAAGGATGTGTAATTCAATGCTCTCTGCCATTGTGAAAAGCAATTTATCGCGATAGTTTTGACAACCACATCTTCAAGATCGAGTGATTTATGCCATTGGAAAGAGTCAAAAATACAATCGAACTGAAAGATTTGATGGCTGATGCACTTGTGATGAATGCGTGATGATATCAGAGCTGTATAGTATATAAGGTAGTTGAGGACATTTGAATCTGACAGCTCTATTCTGGGTACTCATAATTTTGCGAAAAAAAAAATTTAATCATGGGATACAAAATGATTCAGAGTCTTAACAGAATAGATCTGCAAGTTTTCAATCCTAAATACCAGATACTCACTGGTTACTAGGCAACAAGGTATCGACTGTATAAGTATTCCGCAACTGGCACACTGAAGTACCAGCTCGAGCGCTGGTATTATGACTTTTACAAGCGCTGTAAGACTCAGGAGAATACGAATAATATTGCTTGATGTGCATGAGAGTGCCAGTATGCATGAGTGTGTATGTGCGACTTATGTGTATGATGTTGAGTATTCGATTTGTTTCATATAAATTTCAACTATTCCTTGTCTTTCGCTGCATTGTCATTATCTTGGTTGCTTATCGCTGACTCTAAAGGTTGCACCGAAATCGGCGCTTGCCTGTTGTCAGCTATCAGTCAATGCTTGTCATTGTGAGGTATTTCGGGAGGTTATTCAAACGACGATTTCACTTTTTCTTATATTCTGTTAGTTTCTTTAATTTTGGTTGTCTTCGTCTTGAGGTAGCATAATTTCTTTTTATTTCAGTGCTTTTGCAATTTATTATAATTATTTTTTAAATTGCTTGATTATGTCTTATCTTCTCTTTTGATACTTGAGTAAAATGCCTAAGAGTTTAAATATAGTCTTTTTTGGAAGTGCGTGATTATATTTGCGCATTGTCGGAGATGCTGATGAAAATAGCTCAGCTTGCTGGCTTTTTCAATTGGTTTTCGCTATATTTTTCACATTATGCACACTATTAGATCTAGATATCATTACTTTTCCTGTCTTTTTGTCTTTTGCTCTGCTTTCACACTCTTGGAGCTTAAATCTAGATATCATCACAACAAAAACTAACACATCCACTCAGATTGCCTTTTTTTTGTTGGTTTCAGTTTTGAACCGTTACAGTCTTTTTTCAGCCATTCTTCTTGGAAGAATTCCGCCCCCTGCAGCACATCCAAAGACATCAGATTCCCGTTGCAACTTCTACAGCCACATCAGTGCATCACTGCAGTCAGTCCATTATGATTGACATTAAAATTGCCATACAAATTTGCGATTGCATAAATTTAAAAAAAATTCGAAATTGCTCACATATTACACACATTTCCGTAATATGAAAAATTAAATTAAGAAAATTTGAACGCACAACATTTACTTAAAACTATGTGGCTTAAAACTTGATTACTTAATACAAAAATTAAGTACACATTTACAACAACACAACACAAACAGCAAAATACAGTAAATGTAAAAAAGTAGCATCGCTCAGGAAGCAGACTAAAACGATTGTTCGACAATTCATCATAAATGCGCCACTAGACATACGCACACGCATACATGCAGCCAACATGTGTGTGTTTGAGTGCTTGTGTGTGTGTGTGTATGTGCCGGTCTTGCATATGTGTGTGCGTAATTTAAATTTAAAGTTGCGCCGCAAGCTTCGACTGCTTTACATTACTCAATATTATTGCTTAATTAACACTGATCGCTTTCAATTATATATATTATTACAAACTATATGCATGTATATTTAATGTATGTACTTATATGTATATTTGTATGTGCAAACACCTACGCTAATTAAATAACGCTAAATACAAAAGCAAATGCAAAAAAGTACAAGCCAAAAGTCCTCGCTTCTTTTTTTCCGAAGCGAAAAGAAAGGCTTTGAACGCTTTAAGCGCGTTTTACCCTACAATTTTGATATATGTAGGGAAATTCGCCTCAGCTGCACATGTGTATGTGTGTGTTTGCGTGTGCTTCAAACCGATTTTGGTCCACTTAACCAGCGCGTTCAATGTAGCAACTAACTCACTCTTCAGTGTTCTTCTGGTCCCTGGCAGGCTGCAACCGGCGCTGCACTCTACTTCCGGAGTGTGCTCCGCTGCAGCTGCCACAGTTATCGACCACATCGGCTTTACATACATATATGTATATACCAACTATGTATGCATGTGTGCATGTGCAAGTACATGTACGAGTATGCGTTGAACATTTCGTCCTTTACGTATATGAATGCGCACAGCCGCGCGCGCGGAGTGCTTTTTCTTTTATTTAAGCTTAAATTCGTTTCTTGCAAAACCTTTGACCAATTCGTATGTTGGTTGTGTTTGTATGCTAGCCAATACATACATATGTACATACAAACATAATCTAATTGTTCACTTAATTGCTAAGAATCGCTAAAACTGCTTACTTACTAAACAAGTTCCTCTTAAAAGTACAGCCCGATTATAATAAAATATACATAACATAACTGTGAGCTCTGTTCTGAACTTCGTTCGAAATTAAAAATTGAAACAGAACAAGTTTTCAACTTTTTCGAATATATTTCTTTTTTTACTTTCGAACGAAATTTAGTGAAGTGCCCTTTATATATCGTTTTACAAATGAGTTTAAACTAAAACTTGAGATAAATTTTTTTATAAATTATTTCATACAAACTCATTTCAGTGCAAAGAGAGCATACGCTAAAGAGCAACCTTGTGGGTTTACCTACAAGCAAGAATTTAAAAGCTGAGATTTTTCATTTCAAGAAATAATTGTCATATAAGTTTGTAAGTAATCTCCAACTGCAATAAATTTCATACAACGAATGCAAATTGCAGACTGAATTTAAGAGCGACCGATTTTTAATATTTTCCCTAAGCCGAAATATTCGACTTTTTAATGACAGCCAACGTTTGAAAAGGGCTCTAAATGTGGCAAGGTGCATTTGAAACCAAAAACGAAAGAGAATTTTAACTCTAAAAGTTTGTGAAATTAGTTTAATTACAAAAATCGCAAAATCAATTCAAGGTAGGAAGAAGAATTGAACTGAAGCCTTGTGAGAAATTAATCGATTTCTTGAAAACATTTTTTTATAATAAAAAGTAATGTGAAAGATAAGAATAATGCCGGTTTCTTTGGATCAATCTTGATTACGAAGTATCATTCGTTCGCTGGTAAGCAAAGAGTTAGTGTTGCAAAAAAATATCTTGGATAAATTGTATTTTTTACGAATATATCGTTCGTAATGGAAATGTCTATATTTTTAAATATTGAACATATTGTTCTAAAAGAATCATGAAAATTTTACGTATTTTTCAAGAAGTGACAGACTCTATCTATCTACTCGGCTATTCTGGCAACAGTACATGACAATTGATATCCATTTAAGTTGTTATTTTTCATACTGCCATGTTTAAAATTTCACTTTCGATCGAAATCGATTTGAGTTCGATCCCATAGATAAAATGTGGAAATAACTAAGTACAGTAAATAGTATATCAATTATTTGTCCTGTTAACCTAATCCTGAAATCCTTTTATTTTTTACAGCACTGACGAATATCACTCACTTTTCGAAACATAGCAGCTGCGATAGAAAGGCCAATATATTCGTACAATTTCGTGAAAATGCACTTGAAAGAAATATTTCGAAATCTATTCAACTCATTTGTTGAAATCCTGCTGGAAAGCTTTTTGACATATTTTGCAATGAAAGGCATTGATACCTTTAAAGTTCTTCATGTACTAGGTCGTATTGTAGTTCGGCCAGCTTTGCTCTTTGGCGTGTGCTCTGCCAGCTCTGGAGAACGTTATAATAGCATCGGCTTAAAGGGATATTAGCATTTCCCCAACTAGAATTAAACTACAGCAAAAACCCAACTACAAACTAACTGCATAATAGGATAATACGATAAGCTGCAATACTATAATACGTACGATTAATAGAAAAATTTCATTTACAATAGTTTAAAAGCATTATAACAAATTCATTATTAGATTATTAGGAAATAATTATGTATGCATGTATGTTTAATTAGTAAATGTATTGTACGTTTTTGAAGAAATTAACTAAAGTTTGAACTCTTTCAGAAAGTTACCATTTCAACTAAAACAATTTCAACTAAATAAATGAAAAATGCTACTTTAACAAATAAAGTCAGGTAATTCGAAGCATGCTAAAGGAATTCATACGCACAGGCGAAAACAATTTCTTTAAGGTTTGTACTTTGGTAAAAATTTACAAAAGAGAAAACAACAATCAAACAAATGTAAACAGTAAAAAGTGAATCAAGGCCGAAGAAAAGCGAATTTTTGCCTTCTTTCCTTAAGAGCGTATGCATTGCTTTTTTGAACTATACGAAAGCACTCTTGAAATTATGCGCAATGGATCAAGTGAAAGTGGGGAAAAGCCATAGGAGCTAATCATTGTTGTTAGAAAATTCAACTAAATCGATTTAGGAACGCCAGGTAACGCAGTAAGAAAACGAGATGCCTCAAACAATACAAATAGGAGAGAGAGAGAGAGAGAGCACAGTGAGAGGGGGTTTTCAAATCCATACTTCTAAATTAATTCGCAAAACTTTCTAAAAGCTACGCTCTAAACTATTTTTAGTGAGGGGAACGGCAGTAGTGGCAGTTGGCTGACAAAGCCTTCTGCAGAGCGATTCAGCAGAGCTTCGAGAAGTTCGTGGTGTTGTGGTTTCTTTCCTGGCAGATGTATGTATGTTTAATTAGGTGATGGATTTAAATAAACATCTTCAACGACTTCTAACAAAAGTCGACCGCAGAAATCAAATCATTGATAATCGATCAAGAAAAGAGAGCTTCACAAAGTTACTGATGATTTGAACGTTTAGAAACTTAACCGGACTATTCGTAAGTCTGGTATCTTAAGGGCTGTTTTCCTTTCGAATTTCGTCGCTTTCTTTGGAATTCCTAACCGAGTTTTTATGACATATGAAAGCATTCCGATGTAAGGCAGAAATTCTTTCCAATATGGTATCAATCTGACGTGGATTGAAACTGGAACTGAGCGACTACGCTGCCATGATTGGTCTCGGTTAAATAATAAAAGATATTTCAAATATGAGCAAAAATTTATATTTTCAACCTTGTGAAGTAGGTAAACACCTTAATTACAAATGAAAAGTTCTGCCTTAGAGTGCCAGGAAAAAGACCATGCCACGCCGCCTGCACTGCACCTAAGCTAAGGCCTAGTCGTTTTGGCATGCCGTGTACACCAGGCTTAAGAATATTGCTCTGCTAGAGAGCGGGTTTGTCTCTCTGGCAACCGAGTCTGCATTCGTTGCCACGCTGCCGCCTGCAAATGGGCTTTATTCTGTATCTATGAGATGCGATGAAACTGTTCCTACGATTGCTATGACTAGCTTATTCAAAATCTGCTCAATTATTATTGCTACTTTCTAAGTTTTTTGCCTTTATTTTGTGATTGTAATTTACTAGTATATATGTACATATGTACAGTGCCTTACAAAAGTATTCGGAATTAAAATTGTACAGAAAGAAGTTCACAAATTTCGTGAAAAGAGCTCTGCTTTGAAAAGCAACTGTACGTTTTAACTAATACGTTAGCTGTTCCTCGATGATCTGTAAATACACGGAGAACTGTCGCTGACTGGATCCCTACTTGAAATGCAATAAGATCTTAGCTGTTCCTTTCTGTAGAATTGAAATTGAGCACCTGTCCTCGTATAAGGCACTGTAACTGTGATCAAAATATTTCTTTAGCTGATGAAAGTCTTTTTTAGTTTCGAATGATTGGAATATATGCAATGTTTGTTGTAATACAGCTGACTTTTTGCACTTTTTCTGTGTCACAAACATAAACAATAGAATTTCTCTAAATGTAACAATGCGCAAAAGAAGTTTTCTTAATCTGATCCTTTTTACAAATAAAATTACGTAGACTATTTTACGCAAGCTATTTTTTAGTATATACTCTGTTGTTGTTGTTTTTTCTCTAGTACGCTCACCTTTAAGTTTACGTTTAATTTTATGGTCTAATGCTATTTTTTGTATTTGAAGCTACTCTGGAGTTGAAAAAGTGTGCATCGGCAGTTATCGCAGTTACCACTTTTAACTTTTCAAATATTATATGAACTAAAACTTCAACTGTTGAAAAGAAAAACCAAAAATTTAACTTTCAAATAAACTGATAGTTGATCAAATAAAACAAAAGAAATAATATTTGCATTAAAAAAAATTATTTATTAAATATTTTGAATAGTCAACAAAATTTCAATACTCGTATCATTAATTATTAATAGCAATAGATATAAAAGTAATAATAATAATGGTATAAAATGTTTTTGTGTTTCTTTAGAAATGTAATTTGCAATTCGATTTTGTTTCGAAATTTTTGAAAAATAAAAAAGTAAAACGCTTCAATATTATTACAATAAGTATAGTAAAAAAATCAACTAAAATATTTATCTAAATTATATTAATTAAAAGTTATTGTGATTATGATTTGTTGTTGCTTGTTCTCTAACAATTTTATGTTTGCTTGCAAGTGAAAGGGGGAGGTAAGAATAAAAAGGCAAAAGTGCCTGCATTTTTTTATGGTTTTGCGGGGCAAGGGGCATTAAATTAGTAGGCTATGCTTGTGGTCAGTTTTGCGTCGTAGAGGGGGGGTAGTAGATTACAAAGGTACATACAACAAATTATTACACGCAATTATCAGCAAATGCTCAAAGAAATATTAAAATTAAATTTATCAAAATGCCATTTGCTTGGAGATTTTAAAGTAGATAATAGATGTGGTATGTAAAAATTGCTTGCTGTAGGAGCGGAAGTGGGTAGGGATACAACACACATCATTTATAAGGACATTTCATAGAGGTTATGTACGTGCGTTTGTGTGGAATAACAACATAAGAAATTTTGACAAATCACATGCAAAAATTATAGATTATCAGCATCTTCCATATTTCACTTTTAATTTCAATTCCAATCGAACGTGAAATTTTGAACTGAATATTTTCTCGCAATTTTCGCATCTTTAAAGTATCAACTTAAAAAGGATAAGGGATATTTGCCACGCCCCGACGCCGTCGCAGTTTGTGCAAAATGTTGGCTTTTTCAGTTTGTACATTTTTTCATCAGATGATCTGAGAGAGTCCAGCACCGAAAGTTCACGCAAGCGCAAGAGAGTTCAATATTGATTCATAGCGAAATTCTAATAAAATATTTTGCATAAAAATGCGTTTGCAAAAAAGCAAAACTTTAAAATTTTAAGCAATTTCACAGTAAATTTTGAAAATGTAGCATTTTCAATTTATGCTGCTTCTTTTCGGACGCGATGTGGACTTTCAAAAGAAAAATTTTATTTAATTTTTCGAAATAGCGCAAACTTCAGACAAACCCAGCGAACAGCGGTGGGGCGGGTCGGGGCAGCGCACACGCAGAAAGTAGAATGGAAGAGGCAGATATATCATTTGCAAAAAATTCAAAATACAATGCAGGCATCATAAAACCTTTAATGATAGGCGGCGTTGCTATAAGCGTGCGGGAAGGCGTGACATGCACTACATTTAATAGGGACATTGCGAGATCTTAATAAAATGCAAGGCAGGGATCGGAAGAAAACAGAGACTCGCACTCCCTCGCACTTGCACTCGCACTCCACTCTTCACTGTGCTCTGTTGTTGCGTTTGCAAACATCGTTGGTTGGAATCAATTTCAATTGAATGAATACACATTCTGCACGGTGCAAGTCACTGTGCACACGCATACACGCAGGCTCGCAATCTGTGAGAGAGCTTTAGAGCTTATTTGACTTCTGCACAGTGCAGGTGCGAGTGAAGTGTGCGTGCTTTTCGAACCTTGCTATTCTTTGTTTAGAATTTGCCTATGCAAAATATGCGCTTTGCATTTGTGTATGTATGTCTGTGTGTGTGTGTGTGGATTTTCAAATTAAGCATAACTACTACATTTAAAAACAATAATCTTTTTGTTTGACATTTGACGTTATTAATTGCTAAGAAAAAACACTAAACGAATTCTGTAAACCCTTCATTGATTAACGCAGACTTCTTTTATATATGTACATCATCATATATATAAATTTTAATGTATGTAGTTGCATGTATGCATATTGTATATAATGTTTTGTATGTGTGTGTGTGTGTGTATATGTATAAAAGTGTGGTTATATTTTATTATGTTAAATATATATGTATATATATGTAGTATATGCTTTGCTAAGGAGGTAAATGTTTTCTTTTCGTTTGCATTTGCATTGATTTATTAATTCATACATCATTTAATTAGTTAATTTAATCAAAGGTATGCATTAGCGTGGACACTTTCCTTTGCTAAACACACTTTGTTGTTGTTTATTGTTATGTTTACTATTTAAATTATTATTGCATTACGCTGCACTCGATATTGTTTTAGTTGTAGTTGCGCTATTAGGAAAATGACTGCTTCTTCTTCATGCTATTAATTAATTCAATTTATTTACGTTAATTGCTGTTTAAAAATTTACTTTAAAAATGCAAGTTTTACAAGCGCCTTCTACGCTAATTATTTCTGAATGGTGGGCATATAAAAGTGTATTAACCGTTTCGCTCTGTTCCTTGCTCTGGCTTCTGCGGAGCTGCAGCGCTCACACTTCCCTGCTCTCTGCCTACAGCTAGCTAGAGGACCTTCACTTTTGTTGCTACCCTTTCCTTTTCTTGCTTATGCTGCCGATTTCTGTTTCGCTTATTCACAAACTACCACTGCCTAATTTTCACTAAATGTACACGAACAAATTTATAATTAAATAAGAATTACTAATTATAGTACAAATACATAGTAGAAAAAAATGAAAGTGGGCATACTAAAAACACGGGCTGACTTACATTTATACATAGTGTAATTAACTCTGCCTTCATAGGGCAACATTTTTCCATTTAATTGCGCATGAAATGCTTAAGAATAGTACACAAACAACTACACGTACGTAAGCTTAAAAGTAAGTTTCTGTTTTATGCCAATGCTACGTAAATTTAATTTAATATTTAGAGATAGCAGTGAAAAGAGAATGAATGCCAATTGCAATTACATAGTGCTAATAGCTGTAGTAGTGGTATTAGCATCTGTATGTACATATGTATGTAAGTGTGGGTGTGTATGAAAAGTTGAAAGCAAATAAATTTTAAGCTTATTGCAATTTAGACAAAAAACTTTATATGCAATGCATATGTGTGTGTGTTCTGCGTGGATATGCATAGAAATTTTCTAAAGTTTTTCTTTAAAAAAATTCTACGCTTTTTAGTGCTATTTGGCATAAAAATTACGGCAATTTTATTGCGCTTCTGTATGAAGAAAGTAACAATATTTGAAACTTTAGCAGAAAAATTGGTTTTGCTTGATACAACGCGCCTGCTTGCCAGCTGCAGAATCTACAATGGTCATCATTTTTTTTTTAAATTTGTTAAATTTCACAAATTTGCCAATAAATCTTAATTTAAATGTTCGTTACGAACGCCTTCACAATCGTTTGTCAAATGGTACGTCACAAATTTTGAGTTGCTGAAGAGCGATCAAAGCCGTTTCGAAATTTGCATTTATGCAAGCTTTGAAAATTGAATGATGAAAACAAATGCACGACTAAATTAACTTTGTACATAAAACTATGTAAATTAAAAAACTTAAGTTCTTACAAAATGCAAGAATCCGATTTTGAATAACGAAATAAGAAATAGAAATCGAAGCTTGAATGATATGCATTTTAGCAAATTTAAGTAACTGAATTTAAAAAAGTGAACTTGTAGCTGAAAATCGAACTTATTTTCGGCACTCACAAAAAAACCAAAATTAGGCAACCAAATTTAAATGTTTTATCTTCAACTAAAAAAGAATTCCAACTGAACTATAAAAGTAACTGAATTAAAAGAGAGCACTTAAATTGAAAGATCAAGTTAATTGCAAATGCACTGAATTGAAAGAGCAACTGAACTGATTTTAAGGGGCAACTGAACTGAAAAAGCAATTTAATCAAATTGAAAGAGCAATTGAACACTGTGAAAGGGAGAGAGAAAGAGAGAGAGCGCACATTTGCAACTCAGAGTAGAAACGAAACGAAATGCTTAGTTATAAACTTACAGCCTAAAACTATGCCTACAAAAATTTCGAGATCACATGCCGCTGTTCTTCTTGCTTAACGGATTTTTGCGTTCGATCTTACAACAACAACAGTTGCAGTAAGAACAAGAGCCTAAATATGTTAGTTGTTTAAATGCTAAAAAAATGTAATTCTGTTTTTTCTCTTCTTCTTAAATTTACACATTAAAATACTAAATGCTAAAAGTAGATCACGCTGCGCCGAAAACTAAAGTGCTGCAGAGGGGGTAGGGGTATTATGCGTAACGCATATAAGTATTTACAGGTGTGCTGAGGGATTCATAAAATTTCCAGCTGGCAATGCTGCGCGTATCAAGCATTTGTGAAGGTGGTATTTGTGATAAAAGGTAGTGTACTCATCGTAGTTGTAGAGGGACGCGGTAAGACGCCACAATTTTGATTTACATATTTTTTTTCAAGTAAATGCTAAAAAGAAACTTCATTTTAGCGTGTCTTAAATGGTAAAATGTTTTGCTTAACTATCCAATATTTAGGTAGACGCTTTTTGAAAAATTTTAATTTTATACGTACCGCCCTGTTGCAGCCTTCGTTTTTGATTCACTTCAATTGCGTTCGCTTACAGTTCCGAGCAAAAGTGAAAGCTGCAACATGGCTGATAAGCACAAAAAATTGTTTGCAAAAAACTTCCTTTACTTTCCTATTAGATTTCTTCGTTTTTTGTGTTTTGTGGTTTATTGAAAATACAGCATTTATAAAATAAGCGAAAAATTTCAAACCGAAATTCATTGCTTAGAAGCAAGGAAAGAAAAAAACTGTGATGCATTTGAATTGCTGTTAACCCTTTCACTTACAATTTTTTACTTAATTTTCCTTACGAAATATAAGAGAGTAAATAAAAAAGAACATAGATCGATTTTGAAAAGCACACTAGTAGTGAAAGGGTTAAGCTTGCGCAAATTATTGATATTCCCTTTCTAACTAGTGGGATTTAAAAGCAATTTGGTTTTTATAAAGAAGTGAATGTGTTTGTGTGATATTTTTTTAAGGAAACAGAGTGCAACAATTGCGTGCATTTTGTATTAATAAAATATATATTTTTTGTTATATATATATATGTATATATATTGGTAGAATATATTTATGTGTGTATGTGGCTATATGTATAAAAAGTTAATAAATAAAAAATTCCAAACAAAATTCAACAAACAAAAAACTCTTAATTAAGACATGCGCAAACACAGTTGCTGTAGCTACTCCCTAACATGCGGAGTGCGCGCGGGGCGGTGTCTGCATGTGGAGCGTTTAAGCAATTCAATTTAATTAAAATTAAACTATAAAACTTCTTCATTAAACAAAACATCATCTTTAAATCTAAAACCTCTAAAATTTTTCAATTCAAACAACATCGCACAAAATGTAGCATACTTTTGTGAGCGCCTCAAATTGTTGGCTCAACTGAACAACAACAATGCAAGCACTTGCATTTGTGCTGTTGTTGTTGTGCATAGTGTGTTGTTGCCTTTTCGCCACAATTCAAGCGACAATTAATTACTAATTATGCTTGTATACAAACAAAAACCCTTTCAAACACTGCCGCAATTTTTACACAAATGTAGTTAATTCACTGTATGTGTATTTATATACTATATATAAAGTGTATGATTCCGATAAGGAACCACAAAATGCAAACGCTGCTCGCTCTCAAGCGGCTAGACTTAAAACTTACAAGCAAAAGCAGCAGCGATTTGCATTTGGCGCTTTCTCGACGCGACTTTTTCAACTGCTTTTCATTGCATTTGCTTTTAATAATTTGACTAAATTTTTCATTTCTTTTATGTGTGTATGTAATTCGCCTGTTTTTTTCGCTTAATTATTTAATGTAGATCAACATCAATTTACTCCAATTTCTCATATTCCAGCAAATAGTTGAGGAATTCCTCCGAAAACAGCTGCATGTCGGCGGCGGGAGCGACGGCGGACTGCACGCCATTGCCCAGCTCTGCGTATGTGGCGCCGACAACCGTCGCTTGTTGCTGCTGTGGTTGTTGCTTGTTGAGCGCGCGCACGCCAATTGCATTGTTGCTGCAGGCAGCTGTGGCACGCCATATGTTGCTGGCGTCCAGCTCCAATGCAGCGCAAGAGGAGGCATTCGAGCTGGCATCGGAATTGTCGTGGCTGCTGCTGCCGCAGCCGCTGTTGTTATTATTGTTGTTGGCGAGCGGCGCATGTGAGCTATCGTTGAAAATACTCCAGAGATCAGTGAATAAATCATTGGAACGTGTTGTTGTTGTGGTCGGTGTTGCAGCAATAGCTGCTGGCATTGCATTGGGTGCTTCCCAAATGTTGCTGATTTTGGCAAATTGCGAGGTAGCCGCCGCCGAAGCCTCAATGGGTGAGCTCAAAGCGTTGGCAATGGGTGCCACAGCGCTAGCAGCAAAGAAGCTTTGGCTGCCAGCGCTGTTCATGGTCCACAAGTTCGAGCCGCAGCCGGTGCTCAAGCCTGCTGAGGAGCTAGTGGAGGAAATCGAGGAGGCGTCCGAAGTTGTCGGAGAGCTTGCCGTGTTGCCGGCAGTGCACTTCGCAGCGGCGGCAAAGTAGTAATTGTCCCTGAGATTGCTGCCGCCGCCGCTGGTGGGCGAGATTGGTTGCGACCAGAGCGAATCCTTGCTGTTGCTGCGATAATTCTGACGCGTCGACGCCGTCGAGCTGGGACTCAGCGAAGGCTGCGAGCCCGAGCGCTGGAGCAGCCGCTGGTCGAGGAGGCGTTGCTCGAGCAGCCCCAAAGCGAGCATATTGCCTCGCTGTTGG